>JAOWMA010000040.1:0-205799 GCA_025962755.1 Colletotrichum tropicicola
GGTAAAATATCCTATAAAATAGACTATTAAATAAGTATAATACTAGTAAAATAATAAAATATAAATAACTTAAAAAAGTACTTTTAATAAACTTAAAAATAAAGCCCCTATAAAATAATAATAAGAAGATAATTTTTCCCTTTTTATTAATTAATAGTTTTTTAAATAAGATTTTTTTTATTTTTTTTTTATATAGTAAAGGAAAAGAGTTACCTAAAAAGTAAAAGTTTTTATTACTCTTTCTAAAAACCTCCCTTTTAATAATTAATTTTTTACTTTATCTTCTTATATTTACTTAAGCCTATACGACAATATATATATAAATCTATTATTTCTCTTATATATAATAAACCTAAAAAACCTCCCTTAATTAATAATAACCTAAGTAAAATCGCCCTCTTTATTACTCTTAACTACTCGTTAAAATACACTATAATACTATAAAAAATAGTATTTAACCTATAAAACCCCACTATTAATATCTATAAAATACCTATTACCCCGGACACTAAAGTCCCACCTTAACCCGAGGGTAGTACTAGTTAAAATAATAATATTAATAAAGAAATACTTAAAGTTAAATCCCCTACTTATAATAATAATAATAATAATAGTAATAGTAATAATAATATTAACCTTAATACCCCAGCTAAAAAGACTACTACTAAAAAGAAAACAAAATATAAAAAGTATAAAAAAAATAAAAAGACTACTATTAAGGCTAATAACTAGACTATTAATACTATCTTTATTACTATTAATACTAATACTAAGACTGATAAGAGTAATAAAAATAGTAAGCCTACCACCCCTAAGTTAAAGACTCTTAAGAAGGAAAAAAGTCTAGTTATCCTATAGACTACTAATAAACAGTATTATAATATAAAAAACTATACTTATAAAGTATTTAATTACTACTCTAATAATATTCTTCTTACTAAGATTAAAAAAATCTTTAATACTATTAACCTTATAGTTAATATTTCCTTTAATACCTTTATTTATTATATCTAAAACACCTTAAAAAAGACTTATACTATTTAGATCACTTATAAGCTCTATACTAAATTTATCCCCAGCTACGCACAGGTCCTCACTATATACTTCTATAACCCCTATAGTTATACTAATAGTATTATTATAGAATACTTTATTATAATATACTATACTGACCTTCTCTTAGTTGTATTCTTTATTAATATTAGTAATATAAATACTACTAATATTAACACTTATAAAAAGGTTATTACTATTCACACTATCACTATTAAAACTTAGAGAAATATAAATATTATTATAAATAGTATAAAAGATAAAGTCTTCCCATACCTCATATAAACTAAAACTACTATAAATAACACTAAGATTACTACTAATAATATTAAAGTTATTACTATAACTACAGCTAAAATTAATAATAATAAAGTTACTAACTACCTCACTAAATTAAAGTCCAATAATACCTTAAAATAGATAATTACTAATAAAATCTATACTACTATTAATATTATTAAAACTAATAAGATTATAACTCTCTATACTAAGTTTACTAAACTCTATACCTAGATTAAAAGCCTTAAAAAAATAAGTATAAAATAACCTACCTTATTATTCACTATTATTAGCCCTAAAAAGCACCTATATACTATAACTATATTTAAGGCCTTACTTTACTAAAAAAAAGATTAAGATAAAAATTATAATTATATAGAGAGATTTTATAATAAAGAAAGGATTAATAAAAAACTTATATATATATTAAATTAGTTTCTAAAGTTATTTATAATTAGGATAATTACTTTTTAGGGAGGAGTACTTATTACAGTCTTTTTATAACTATTAAGTAAGTTATATAAATAGTTATATACTTACTATTAATAGTCTTAACCTTTAAATAAAAACTGTTAATTATAGTTTAAATAGTCAACCTAAAATATATAAATAACCTTATATTTATTTTTATATTATTATACTATTATTATTATTTACTTATTTACTATTATTTCTCTTATTTTTTAATTATAGTCTTATAGGTCCCTATTATAGCTTCTGGTTAGTAGGAAGACTGTAATAGTATATATAATATATACTAAGAATAAATAAGTAGGATAAAATATATAACTAATAAGAGTATATAGATAGTTACTTAAAAAAGTAAAAATACTAAAATAAAAATAAAAAAATTAAAGGGTAGGTGTTATAGTACTTTTCTATAGCTTAGTCACGCGTATTATAGGCCTATAAGGCCTATAACTGTGGCCCTATACGGGCTATGCGCGCCTACAGCCCTATATAGGCTGTGGCAACCGTAGCTATAAGTGCCTATATAAGGGCACCTGTGGCCCCGGGCCCTTCGGGCCCCTTCTAGCTAACAATCTAAGTTATTACACCTACTTAAGACTGTGACAGTAGGTGTTAGGTTAGTTAAATAAGTAAAGAAAACTTTTCCTAACAAAAGGTATTATACTCTTAATATTAATAATATTAATAAATATACTTTAATAGTTAGGGATAGTAACTTAATAGTCTTAATAATAACTTAATAATCTTAATAGTAACTTAATAGTCTTAATAGTAGTTTAATAACCTTAATAATAGCTTAGTAGTCTTAATAATAAGATAGATATTATTAGATATTATTAGTCTCTTTTTTATATAATATTAACTTTCTAAACTAAATAATAGTATATAGTTAATCTTTTAAGGTTATTAGTAAAAAAACCTTAGTATTAGTAGTAGTAACTTAGTGGTTTTTATTAGTAGTTATATTATTAAATTAGTAGGGGTCTTAATAAATAGTGTATAATACTTATATTATTACTTAGGATATAGATAGTGGAGATGTTCTAATGTATTAGTACCCGTTGGTACCCGTAGGGGTCACGTGCCTGTGGCACTGTCAGTCAAAAAAGTCGACGCACGTGTCTCGACCGCGAGACTCGACTCGGGGAACGCCGAGGGACAAAGCCGTCAAGGTTGCTCGGGATGACATAATGAGAACCGGCGACTGGCACGCAGCTGCGCGCTTCGGAGGGGCACAGCAAAAAAATTGCACCGCAGCGTCGCTAGGAAGGTGGCGGGGCGGGGTGGGGTCCAGCTGCCGTCCAGCACCGCCTGTACACTAGCCTGTCTCGCTACCACTGCAGTGAATGCGGTGCGCTGGACGCGGATATCTTCGGCGTTGGCGGGGTCGTTTTTCAATTCTCGCACCATCCCACCAAGTGGATTGCGTTTCTCTTTTCCACCGTCACGCCTGCGTCCGTGGGCTGAGAAAGACACATTTTTTTGCTTCTCGGCGGCCTGCTCCCTTCTCTCCTCCTACAACACCTCCCAAACATCGTCAACCGTCTCTCAACCATCCGCAACCATGGGCGACGTCAAGTCCATCAACGCCACCCGCGTGGCCGTCACCGCTCAGTCGGCCACCGAGCTGATTGGCAACACGCCCCTCGTCCGTCTGAACAAGATCCCCCAGAGCCTGGGCATTGAGGCCGAGGTCTACGCCAAGGTCGAGCTCTTCAACGCCGGCGGCAGCGTCAAGGACAGAATAGCCCTGCGCATGATCGAGGAGGCCGAGAAGAGCGGTCGCATCAAGCCTGGCGACACCCTCATCGAGCCCACCAGCGGAAACACGTACGGCCCCTTTGCCACTCTCCCCTTTCCTCGTCGAGCCCTTTCCTAGTCAACGAGGCTAACCCATCTCTCCCAGTGGTATCGGTCTGGCCCTCGTCGGCGCCATCAAGGGCTACAAGACCATCATCACCCTCCCCGAAAAGATGTCGGCCGAGAAGGTCTCCGTCCTCCGCGCCCTCGGCGCCACCATCATTCGCACGCCCACCCAGGCCGCCTGGGACAGTCCCGAGTCGCACATCGGCGTCGCCCGCCGCCTCGAGAAGGAGATCCCCAACGCCCACATCCTCGACCAGTACGGCAACCTCGACAACCCGCTCGCCCACGAGCACGGCACCGCCGAGGAGATCTGGACCCAGACCAACGGCAACATCTCCGCAATTGTCGCCGGCGCCGGCACTGGTGGCACCATCACCGGCCTCGCCCGCGGCCTGAAGAAGCACAACAAGAACATCAAGGTCGTCGCCGCCGATCCCCACGGCAGCATCCTCGCCCTCCCCGAGGCCCTGAACAAGGAGCACGAGAACGAGCCCTACAAGGTCGAGGGTATTGGCTACGACTTCATCCCCGACGTCCTGGACCGCGAGCTGGTCGACAAGTGGTACAAGACGGAGGACAGAGAGTCGTTCCAGCTCGCCAGGAGGCTGATCGCCGAGGAGGGTCTGCTCGTCGGCGGCAGCTCTGGTTCCGCGATGGCCGCCATGGTCCGCGCCGTCAAGGACCTCGGCCTCGGCAAGGGCGACACCATTGTTGTCGTCCTCCCCGACAGCATCCGCAGCTACCTCTCCAAGTTCGCCGACGACGACTGGCTGGCTGCCAACGACCTCCTCCCCGAGGTCAACGGCCTCGAGACGCACGCCGCCGCCGACAAGCCCAAGTCGAGCGATCCCTACGAGGGCGCCACCATCCGCGCCCTGCGCCTGAAGCCCGTCATGTCCGTCGCCGCCACGAGCCCCTGCTCCGAGGCGTCCGAGATCATGCGCGACAAGGGCTTCGACCAGCTGCCCGTTCTGTCCGCCAGCGGCAACAAGCTCGTTGGTCTGGTCACGCTTGGTAACCTGCTCAGCTACATCTCTTCCGGCCGCGCCACGGCCAGCAGCCCCGTTAGCGACGTCATGTTCGACTTTGGCCGCCTGGACGAGGTCGTCACGGATGCCAGACAGCTCGCCAACGGCGAGACGCAGGAGAAGGGCAAGAAGAGGAAGTTTGTCGAAATCACCCTCGACACGCCGCTGTCGACGCTGAGCAAGTTCCTCGAGTGGAACAGCGCCGCCGTCGTCACGGAGAAGACGGAGGGCGGCAAGGGCCTGTCCAAGCCGCTGGCCATCGTCACCAAGGTCGACCTGCTGACCTGGGTTGTGAACAAGAAGGCGTAAATCACATTTTTGCAAATTGATGAACCGGGCGTAAGAGCGAGAAACAAAAGTAACATCTGAGGAGGGTTGTTTGGGTACGGCGTTTGGAAGCGAGCATCGCAGGGTGGCAGGGGCAAATCTTGGGTCGCATCAACTGACCCCGGTTGGCAGCATTTGCTTGGATGTCATGGATGGGGTAGACTCAACATCTACATAGAGAACAGGGCAGCCTGCTCGACATGGATAGAATCACAATCAAGTTTTGCGCATTTCGAACGAGTACTTGTTCCCCCGAAAGAATTATGTGCTTTTATTATTAACAGCCCTATCTGGCAGTAATTATATCCGCTCGGCGATCCAAGCCCACCACTTGTCCGCGCCGGGCCCGCTTCCCGTGACGTTGCCGGCGGCGACATCGACCTCGACGTCGAACTCGCGCAGCTGGTCAAAGGTGAACTTCTCCGTGCCGTACGCGCCCAGCCAGTCGTCGTGCTCCTCGGAACCGATCTCGTCGATGCCCACGCCGGAATCCAACAGACCCTTGCTGCGCGACGACCGTATCCGGGTGATCTCGGCCTCGAGGCTCGCCTTGACCAGCGCGCCGGGGAGCGCGGTGAAGAGGTCCACCTTGTTGGCGGCGACGAGCACGGGGACGGGGGCGGGGGGCTTGGACGACTTGCTCGAGGCGGCGCGCTTCTGCAGGCCGAGGAGGACGTCGTAGAGGTAGGCGGCGGTCGGGGCGAGGACGTCGTTCTCGCCGAGGGCGGCGGCGTCGACCATGAAGACGACGGCCTTGAGCTTGGACTTGTCCGGGGAGGAGGCTGAGCCGGCGAGCCTGGCCATGGCGTAGTTGCGCAGCTTGCCGTGGCCGGGGGTGTCGACGAGGAGGAACTTTGTGTGGGTGCCCGAGGTGTCGTGCTGGTTGCGGAAGCTGTGCTTGGTCTTGCTGTCGCGCGAGGCCGTGAGCTCGACCGTCTTGGGGCGCTGGGAGGTGTGGGTTGCGGCGGGGCCGTCGTCGCCGCGCTCGAAGAGGGTGAGGAGGGCGGTCTTGCCGGCGCCGGAGGGGCCGAGGAGGAGGACGGAGGGGAGGGTCGTGTAGGGGGTCGACTTGACGAGGATGAAGTGCAGGAGGATGGGGAAGAGGAGGACGATGGCGGCGCCGATGAGGATGACGGGCGCCGAGGGCGTCATGATGTGCTCGAAGAACTCGGTGAAGGATCCCATGTTGGCGGGCATTTTGGCGGTCGTTCTCGTGGTGTTGAGCGGGTGTGAGGATCGAGTCCGAGGGGAAGAGGTTGGCTCCCGAGTGTGGGATTGAGACCCTGCGCGAACGGCCGACTGGGGTGCTTGACAATGTCTAGTCGTGGTCGTTGACAGATTTCCAGAAGAAATCGCCTGCCATGCCGTCAGTGGAGATGGAACTCCTCGAAGGAGTGGAGACTTCCCCTTTCGGACTAGCTGACCCATCACGCATCAGCCACAATTCTCTGCCTTAGCGACGAGGCTGAGGCACCCGAGGAACCCGACCAACCAGGGTCCGGGTGCCAAGCTTTGGGGCGCTGACAGGCCTCCGGCCAATCACGGATAGGACGGCAGGTGACGACAGGCCCTTCCTTTGTCAGCTCAGCCTCGCTAGTCCGATTTAGGGGGAGGGTCCCCGGCGATCCCTCTCTCACCTCACCTCCAATTCCCCGGTCTTCATCGCTGCCGAGCTCTGGAGGCTGACGACACGCAATTTCGCCCACTTGGCTCGGTGCCTTTTCCGCCTCGACTTTTTTCCCCTTCCTTCCCCTGACCCCCCCTGGCCCTGCTTGTGCTGTATTATTTTGCTCCCTCTGCCGTCTGCACGCCCGTCAAGTCATGCGACGCTAGGATCGAGCCGAAAACCCTCCGTGCCCCGAAGAACGTCTTGCGCCGCATCTGCTTCGACCGTCCCCTCCAACCGCGCCCGAGACACCGCAAAGCTTGGCTCGCGACCGCAGAACCTCGATGGACAAGTCAACCACGCCGGGCGGCGCGGCCGCTGCCTCCGTCGCGCCGAACCAGCCCGCCAACAAGACGAGTGCCGTCGCGCCGACGCTGAATAACGAGGTCGAGATGGGAAGCATTGGCGGCGATGCGCCGAATGCGGAAAACGACATCATGCAGATTGCGAGAGTCGGAGACGTCGCCGCCATGGAGAAGCTCTTCGAGTCGGGCGAATACGATGCCACATACTCGGATGACGAGGGGATTACGCCGTTGCATGTACGTGGCATGCAGCTTCCCTCCGCTGCTAGCTTTGTGCTACTCTGATCGCAATCACATGGCGCTAACGGGTCTTGTAGTGGGCAGCAATCAACAACCAGTACGCGATGTGCAAGTTCCTTATTGACAACAATGCCGAGATCAACAAGAAGGGAGGCGAGTCGGTAGCAACACCTCTTCAATGGGCCTCTCAAAGATGTCACTACTACACCGTCAACCTCCTGCTCCAACACGGGGCCGATCCCCTCATCACCGACGCCCAGGGCTACAACACCCTCCACATCTCGACCTTCAACGGCAACACCCTGCTGCTCGTCCTCCTCCTCCACCAAGGCATCCCCGTCGACGTGCTCGACAGCTACGGACACACGGCCCTCATGTGGTCTGCCTACAAGGGGTTCCCGCAATGCGTCGACCTCTTCCTCCGCTGGGGCGCCAGCGTCCACACCACCGACGAGCAGGGCTTCACTGCTCTGCACTGGGCGCTTGTCAAGGGCTCGCCCGCGTGCATACAGAAGCTGCTCGAGTACGGCGCGGACCGGTTCGCGAAGACCGAGACCGGCAAGACCCCGGCCGTCACCGCCAAGGAGCTCAACACGACGGGGCCGTGGCACCGCGCTCTCAAGGAGTGCGGGTACGACGAGGACGCGCAGCCGATCGAGCCGCATTTCCCCGGTGCGCGCTTCCTCCGCCAGGACAAGAGGGGGTTCGTCACCAAGTTCTTGTTCCTCTGGCCGTTCCTGATGGTCTGGTTGACGATCACGATACTGGATGGCATGCCCATCTACGCTGGTCTCTTCTTTTCGCTGGTGGCTGGGTACAGTCTGCAGTGGTGCGCGCAGCAGGTCCTTGAGTTTGCGCCGCCTGACATGAGGCACTTTCACAAGACTGTGAGTACTGAAAGTTCTTATCTCTGGCCTCTATGCTGACAAACTTAGCCCTGGTTGGCCGGTATCTTTTCTGCGTCTCTGTTCTTGGTTGGTGTTCGATGGTTGACTACCATCCTCCCCGGTACCACTGGTTCGTCTGGTAAGCTCTCGCCACGTATCTCGCCTCACATCGCATCCAGACACTGATAATTTGTAGATGGCGCCCAGCCTCACTGGTGGTTGAACCTCCTCTTTGGCGCTTTCTTCGGTCTCTGCGGGTACTTTTACGCCGCCGCTATGCGCTACGATCCCGGATTCGTCCCGAAGATGAACGGCATCGCCGAGCAGAAGGCCGTCATCGATGAGCTGCTGAAGCTGTGGAAGTTTGACGAGTCCAACTTTTGTGTTACGTGCATGATCCGAACTCCTCTCCGCAGCAAGCACTGCAAGCGATGCCAGAAGTGTGTCGCGAAGCATGACCAGTAAGTTTCTTGCGCCATTACATGTCAAGCTACCTGCTAACTCCCAACAGCCACTGCCCCTGGGTCTACAACTGCGTTGGCGTCAACAACCACCGTCACTTCTTCATGTACCTCATCAGCTTGACCTTGGGCATCATCGCCTTTGACTTCTTGGTCTACTACTGTACGTTCTCTTTTTCATGTGATCAGACGCAGCTTCTAATCCGCCCATAGACTTCTCCGACATTTCCGCCAAGGCATCGGATAGCTGCAATTTCCTCAGCCCCGGCCTGTGCAAGGTAGTCAACGCGGACGGATACACCGCCGTTTTGACCGTTTGGGTTTCCCTGCAACTCACTTGGGTCGGCATGCTTCTGTTCGTCCAATTCGTCCAAGTCTCTCGCGCCATGACCACCTACGAGAACATGTTTGGTATCCAGGATGGCTCCGTGACCTCCGCCTTCACCTCCACCGGCACTCCCCTCGACCCGAACCACCCGTCGCTCAACACCGAGGCCCACGGCGGCCACGGTCACGGCCACAAGCACAAGGGCGGCCTTCTCACCCGCTGGGCCCGTCTGCTTGGCGTCGACCCGTTCATCGAGACCATCCGCGGTCGCGGCGCCGCCACCCAGAACAAGCGCAGGAAGAAGAACCCCTACTCCAATGGCTGCATGACCAATTGCCGCGACTTCTGGTGCGATCCCGCCCCGACCTTCGGCCCGCGCGAGAACGGCTCCGCCATGCTGGGCGGCGAGCCCATCAACTACGCCGCTATATACGAGAGCCCCAGTTTGATGAACATGAGCAGAGGACGCCGGAGAGCTGGCGGCTACGAGTCCGTCGCCGCCGAGGAAGTGTAATAGAAATTCTTGTTCATGATGATGGGAAGCGCGCGATCTTCAGCCCAAAAGAACCGTCATTTTTTACGGCCGGTGGGAAAACGGTGTTGTTGTCTTTGAAAGCGACGACTTTTTTTCTTCTTTTTGCTGTTCAAGAGAGAAAGGATTGATGAACGAGGCGGGGACGATGTTTTCCACGAACGAGAGCGGCGTAATGGACCACTGATGCTGCATGGGCTCGCCGAATGTATTATTGGGTACATGTAGAGGTATGACCTTGTTTTTCCCTTTTACTATTTGTTATTATAGGTGTTGAAGGGAATCGGAGTTTTCCCCCTTTCCGATGAATGAAGAGTCGGGGTAGTGTTTTGTCCCCGTTGTTGTATTCAGTGGAGTCGAATACCATGTGTCGAAGACATTGTGCCACGATGGATGTGTGAAGACATGAACCCAGCTTTGTTGTGGACTGACTTTAGTATCTTTTTTCTTCTCCTTTTTTTTTGGAATATATCTCATGTCGTACGGGATATATAGGACGTAATTGCTCCCTTTGCAATTACGGATCCGTTTTTGTCACCACATCTCACCTCTGCCACAGCAAAGTGAAGCTACAGTACTCAGCCACAGTGAAGAACACTGTATCAAACTCTTGTGAGCCTTGGGTCACATTAAGCTAATCAGTAAATAGCCACAATTAATCTTGTATGAGGCGAGTGGAACAGCCAGTTATCCCTCCCTGACTTTTGTATAGTTTGCTATGACTGCTGGGAACTCATGACATAAACTACTGTCATGAATGTGAGATCCTTGTCGTAAGTGGCGGCATCTGGATAGTGCAAGCCGACCAAAATTGATACCTACTGCGCGGATGTTGTTGTTTCAGTGGCCACCAGTCTGTATGCATAACTTTCTGCTAACTCGGGAGAAGAAGAATAAGAATACAAGGCAGATAGATGACCAAAGAAGGGACATATAACGTCCGATGTCAGTGTGGCTGAAGTACAGTCAAAGGCCCAGCAGTTCCACATTGGGATTTAATAGCCTCAGAATTATACCCCCCTCCCAGCTTTGCCATAGCTCGCTCCAACTCCAGCTAATTCCTTCGCATCAATGTTGAATATTATTGACACGTGCCCGCCTTTCCGGAAGAATAATCGACGAATGCGTCCTAATCAATATCATCAAGTTCAGACGATGTCCTGCGTAGATCGGGAACGCTTGGGTCATCTACTTTGCCTGTAGTTGATGGGTTTTTTGGTGTCGCAGCTTGCGGAACCTGTTTTTGTGGTCAGTCTAACTGTCTGGGACAAGCCGCTACACATAGACATCGAATACTAACCGGTGAGTGTTCCGTTTCTGTCACGCCCTTTTGAGACGCGGAGAGCTTGTCGATTATTCCAACGACTTCTGTAAAATAGCGATCCATTACCACCTGTCTTGCCTCACCTGGCAGTGCCCAATCCACCACAATGTTGGGGTATAACAACAGCATTATAACAATGGATTCTGAGCCTCTTTCTATCAGTTGTTCGATGTGGTATTGGAACGCATCTAAGGGACGTCCAGTCGCTAAAAGCATCTCTACTATCTCTTTCGTGCGGTCCCCGTCCCGTGATACGCCGGAAGAGATTGTTGCTTGCACGATACAATCAATGCTGACAAACGGTTCAAAATCGTTCTGCAGGAGAAGTCGAATAGTGGTAATATTACCTTCTTTGCAAGCTCTTTCGAGCACACTCGTCGAGTTTCGATTGTGGGTGAACTTGTCTTTGCCGTCATTTTCTATGGCGATGGTATCAAAACCTAGTAGGAGATGAAGGATTTGCAAGTCTCCGCTGACAACACCTGCGTATAATGCCCGTTGCATCTCTACTTTGGTGAGATTGACAGCAGCAAGATGCCCGCTGAGGAGTAGCTCTACTATTTCTTTTCGACCTCTACGCACAGCTGCTGCTAGTGCAGTCGTCACCTTGGAAATGTCGTAGGCAACAGGTTTTCGTGAAGGCGCAGCTCCTTGGGTCAGCTTTGCCCCTCTTTCCAACAAGAGTTTGCAGACTTCATAGTGGCCCTGATCTGCGGCATGCCACAGAGGCGTCGTTGTGCTTTGGATCGTGTCTGGTTCATCAATATTATGCCCTGCGTCCAGCAGCCGTTTGACAGACTCAATGTCGCCTGCTTTGGCTGCTGCGTAGAGACGCATCGGATTTGAAGTAAGCTGCGATGTTGGCTTTGGGAACCAAGGCTCGTCTAAGCCATTTACATGGTGAGCTGCATGATGCTCGTTTGCAGCAGCTTCAGACTCAAAGCCCAAGACAAAACCAAAACAGCTCTCAAACTGGCATAGAAAAGGGCGTTCGTGACGATTCAAGTGGCTGTTTCTGTCCTCAGAAGTTGCAAAGCCCTCTGAAAACCATGCGCACCATGGCTTGTTGCACTTGAACAGGGGAACGTGTCCATGGAGATCTTCCAGGATGTTTCGTTCATTCTCTTCAAGGTCTTTGAGACTTTCGATCTCCTTTCGGATCCAGGCTGTTCGCTGTTCCATGTTGAGATAAGAGGTTCGGTCCCGTTCATCTTGGGGGATGTCCCCAAGCATGACTGACAGAGACTTCGAGCATGAACTGCCAGTGTCGCCAATGCTGGGTGTAGTGCCGAGGGTGGTATAGTCAAGAAGTAATTGTTTCGATGAATATATCGCCTTTCTTACCTCCAGCTCTTCAGTCTCTGACGTCCTTGTATCCTTGGTCGAGTCTAGAAGGGCCTTGATATGATTGTACCAATGTTGGACTGCGTAGTCCTGCAGGGAGTAGAATCCCTTCCGTGCGTGAGAAGAAATCGAACCGGATCTGATGCCTTTGTTGAAAGGTGTCGCGAGAAGATACTCAGTCACGAAAGAAGTCATCTTCGCGAGTTCGATGGTTGAATTGATAATCATGTTATCAATGAGATATCTGTTCGAATATCAAAATCAAGTCAAAAAACAACAGCATAATATTAGTTGTTGCTAGCTGGTGGGAAACACATACGTCTGCGCAGTGTCGTGGACAATTCGGATGACGGCTTCCGGCGTACTTTCATCTCCATTGACTTGATAGGTGTCCACCAAAGATCCACACAGCTGCTTGCAATCAATTTGCGATCGACTCTCATAGTCAATGGTGCCTTTCTCAGTGTCGATGCAGAAGAATGCTTGTATCTCTCTCCACTTCAAATCTCTTTTGGCTGTAATGACCAGACCCAAGACTTTCTTGGCGCCTTCTTGCTTCGCGGGAGGAGCATCAGTGATGATACGTGCAACAACTCTTCCATATCTAAATTGTGTCAGCAGCCTGCAACTAGTAAGGCCGGACTATGTGGCTTACGCTGCGTTGATATCGGCCGGAAAAACACCGGTCTGAACCTCGCGTTTGAGGCCCGTGAGGCTTATTTGGTCAGAGAGATTCTGCAGAACAACTCTTGCGTAAAGGAACATCCCTAAGAGTTGTTAGAAATAGGAAAATCAAGTGACACTGTGGCGTTATGTCCTCCAGACTTACCCTTCGCTCTGGCCGTGACAAGTTTGAGGATTTTCTGCTCAAGGTCGGCATCCATTCCTTTGAATCCTTCACGTAGCTTCTTGCATCTGTACTGGCAATAGTCTCGGATATCCTCAAGGTGCCGCGAAGACTCGAGGGAAATCGAAGGGTATGAAGAGAGCAAATGATCCAACAGACCGTCTCTTTGGCCTGAAAAGAGAACTCGCAAGTTGGATTTCCCAGATTCCGATAATTCGCCAACGAGTGATAGCAGCCAACTTATTGTCAAACGTGCTTCCCCTTGAGCGCATTCGTCTAGACCATCGACAACCAGAAAAGATACCTGGAGTTCGCTAAGAGCTCGTCTGACAAGGACCTCCAGGCTCCTAGTGGCCCGAATGGTGACGTCTGACTTTGCGGACAGCTCATTGACGAATTCGTGACATGTAGTCTCATCTTGATCGATTAACTGCAGCAGAATAGCTCGGAGAAAATGATTGTGGTTGTTCTTCTGCTGGTTTCCGTGCTTGAAGTAGAAGTACGCAACCGAGTGCGGTGCGGATTCTGTGTCGTTATTGCGGCTGAGGAGCCTCTCGACAACGCACGATACCAGAGTTGTTTTTCCTGCGCATGAATTAGCATTGAATCTCAATTAAGCATAATCCAGAGCTGCCACATGTAAGGTAGTCCATACCAGCCCCTGGGATACCGTTCAGGTACAGTATCGGATGGGTTTTGCCGTCAATTTCGGACCAAGCGGCGTATTTCGGCTCTTCAAAGATCCAACAGCCAGTTTCAGCGCCTTGCCTGCTCTCGGTTGATATCTCTTGGTCGATAAAATAGTCGGGAGGGCAGAGCTTGTCTTTGAGGCGATTGGCTCTGCATCGGTGTCTTTCTTGTGCTTGCTCGTCTGCCTGTGTTAATTGATCCCGGTAGGCCTCATCAATCCTATTTCGCATAGGATGGATCTCGTAAAGAGAAGCTGAAAGCTTTTCACTCTCTACCAGCTCGCGCCGGCTTCTGAGACTCTGCATGATGGGGTCGAACTGCGTATTGAATGTCTTCCATGTAGAGTGGAGAAGATCTTTCCATTCTATCGCAAAGGTTAGCAGACAGCGATAACACACTTGGCGTATCTGGAAGAAAATGTAATTACTGGATCGTTTAAAGACTTTGATTGCCTCTTGATGAAACCTTAGGATGTCGGAATAGTAGTCGTGCAAGACCTCGCAGAGAGTCGGGTGTTGCTCGAAAGTTGTCTTGTACATCATAAGACCAGGAATAGCGTCTCCTATCTGTGCGTATGCATCCAACAACTTATCGAAGGTATCGAGATGAGTCTTTGCTATCTGTTCGCCCGTAAGGTAAGTTACTGACGTTGTGATGGTTTTACCAGGAGAGTGAGAGCCTACTCCAAGGAGAAACTTCATGGGCCCCTATCAAGTAGTATTAGTTAGCGGGCTTAGTTTCATCATGAGCCTATTGGAAGCATACCCAAATGAAACAAACAAAGTCGTTGGCATTGACAAAAACCTCGATAACCTGACCAAACTGGGTCATGGTCTCAACGAACTTTCTCGCGCGTTGCATGTTGCGAAGCTTCCCCTTTTCACCATGCTCTCTCTGTATGGACTTGATCTCCTCTTTGAGTGAAGAAAGACCATCGTTATCAGCAGCAAACTGGTCTGATAGGTTCTTCGGTATTGACTTTTTGAACATGCTAGCGGCTCGATCGAAGCCGGCTCGGGGCGAAGAATCGCTGTCCATACTGAGGGTGGGACCAAAGGTTTTTGATGCCGTCCTGGCCTCCTGGTGGATTGGACTTCGGGTTGAAAACCAGTGTTGGAAGAAGAAAGTATCAATGAGATGGGCGGTGGTGCTCGGTTTTCAGTGTGCAGGGGACAGGAAGGATGCCTGACTTTGCCCAACGATGTGTGTGCTGCGCCAAGAGACGACAAGCCAAGGCATACTGGCGCCCGCGTCTCCTCTCACGCATCTGCAAAATCCAACCATTCGCGTTTGGCGCCGGTGAGGATAGTAGTGCTGCGCCGCAGAGCCTGCAGTCTTGGCGGTGCCGAGGCGGAATGAAGCCTCTTGCGCACTTTGATGACCACAGCCTGATCTCCGTTTCCCGGGAAAACACTGAAAATTGCCGAACCCCCACCAGGCCCAAATGTTCATGCTGTCTCAAGCCTCATTCTCGTCTCAAGGTTCAGGTCAAGATGCAAAGAAGCTTTGACGTCGCTTTTGGCACCGAGCATGACTTTGGCGAACTTGACTCACCAAGTGAAGTTTGCTTTGGCGCGGTAAGTAGACTCTAGTTGTCTCAACAAGCGTCCACTGAGTAAGGATGAAATCAAGCTTTATGATGTCTACGCTTTACCATACGGCTCCAACCAGTCAAAAGACTTGTTCCGAAGTCGGCTTAGCGGATGCGATGAGTTCGTTCTTTTGGAAGTACGGAAGAAGGACCACCACCACGTTCTCTACCTGTGGAATACCGATGATGAGATTGCGGTGCTTGACACTCAAAGCAGCACCAGGATTGAGGCTATCGGAGAGCTCCCTTCGGTCCGATTCGAGGCGATAGTACCAAACGAAGGTTTGAAGAAACGTGGGAGAAGTACGAAGAAGAAGCCATTACCACTCGAGATCTCCATCAATATTTATGGGAGAAAGGCAGATGCTGAAGTCGTAGGTTCGACTTTGTCTGCAGTATCAGCATTCTTGCAGCACCCGAAGGTGCTGCCTGGGGAAGTGGTATACCACAACCCTCAATTTCTAGAATTCTCAGAAGATGAGATCGACATGGGCCATTTTGTCGGGATCACGAATGATTCCCCATCGATGCAACGAGCCAGGGTATCCAACGAAATCAGCAGCATCCTAGACTCCCTTGCACACGACACTACCAACAGCATGATGCATGGAGAGATTTCAGGGTTGTCCTCGAGACTGAAGTTGTAAGTCTTGTAATCCAGTCTGCAGTAGATCCCGACGTTTCCGCGCAGCAGTCTTATCATGAATAGGCACCAGGACCAGACTGTTCAGTTTATACTTGAGCGAGAGAATCAGGAGGCATACTCAGCATGCTCGGAAGGCCTCTCAGTCTTTGAACAAAGAGTGACAGCATCAGAGAAGAATTTCGGTGGCATACTCGCTGATGTTATGGGTCTGGGGAAAACGCTGTCAATTCTCGCAGCAATACTGCAATCGCTACCTGATGCTCAGGTGTTTGAGAAGTTCCATACTTCGTCAGATGCATCGAATGGAATCGGTTCCCGCACAAAAGCTACGCTGGTGGTTGTGTCGTCGGCTCGTATGTCGTAACCTTTTCCCAGGTTTATTGGAATGCTAATGCAACTCTACAGAGCTGCTGGAGAGCTGGTGCTTCGAGATACAAAAGTAAGTAGATGCGCCAAGTCACCGCAGCTCAGACTAGATAGGTACTTACTCAAAGATCGCAGTCACTTTCAACCCGAAGCCTTGCAAACCGTCATCTTTCACGGGTCGAGGCGTACAAAGGATGTAGCAGCTCTAAGATCCGCGGACGTGGTTCTGACGACATATGCCACTGTTGCAGCGGAACAAAAAGGGGGAAATAGTCTCCAGCAGATATGCTGGTTTTGCATTGTACTGGACGAAGGTGCTTCTATTCTACTGACATTCCCGGATGTGAAATCTCGAGACTAATTCAAAATAGCTCACTGGATCCGAAACTCGGCATCGCAACAGTTCCGAGCGGTTTCTCAGCTGGCAGCGAGGAACAGGTGGTGTTTAACCGGAACTCCGATACAGAACAAGCTAGATGACTTGGCTTCGTTGGCTGATTTTCTACGGCTGCCACCATTCGTGACCAAGGCCTTGTTCCAGAAAAATGTCCTAGATCCGCTGTATCAAGGAGGCCCGAACTTTTCTACGCCCTTCCGTTCATGGCTGCGTGCCTATTGTATACGGAGAACCGAAAAGCTCCTTTAGATACCGAATTCCCGGGAGGAAATTGTGCAACTCATATTCTCTGGCCCAGAGAGACAGCTTTATGACGATATTCTCCATCAGACAAAACGAGAGATTGACGACGTCATCAGCCAAAAAAAGAGTATCAAGAAGTACAACATCCTGTTCACCGCCATCCTGAGGATGCGAATGCTGTGCAATAGCGGTACTTTACCGAGACTGTCGTCATCGGAGAGGCAATATAATGGAACCATGCCGAAAGATACTGCATGCGAACGATGCGCAGTAAGTATCGATGAAGACGAAGCGCTGCTCCTCGAGTCATTTAGATTCTGTCCAGATTGTGGTCGCTCCTTGCAGATTTCCAGCCCATTTCCGGAGTTAAGTCACAGCTACGGCCCTGAGAAAGACTCACCGCAGTCTTGCCTGTATTCGGCCTCAGATACGCAGTCGTCTCCGCTGAGAGGATATTCTGAGAAACTTTCTTCGGTGATGAGGAATGTCCAGGCCAGCGACCCCGGTTGCAAACAGTAAGTTTGACCCGTTCAGCCAACTAAATTTGTCTCCCAAATTTTCCCTCAATTGAAAGTTTATTTGCAGCATCGTCTTTTCATGTTGGACTTCGACTCTGGACTCTCTCACAGTTCTTCGAGAGTTGTGGAGTGAACCATGTTCAAGTCGATGGAAGAACCAGCTTCGCAGAACGTTCGCGGCGTCTCCGGCATTTTAGGGAAGATGCTGGTGTTCAGGCTCTCGTAATGTCACTCGAGACCGGTGCTCTGGGGTGTGCTGGAAACCCCATCCCTCTTTATGGGTTCAATAATCTGAGGTCATGATAGACTGAATCTCACCGCCGCCAACCGAGTTCACATCGTTGAGCCGCAATGGAATCCTTCAGTGGAAGAACAGGCGGTTTCTCGTGCTCTGCGTATGGGACAGAAGCGGGAGGTCACTATATTTCGTTACGTCATGAAGGGAACAATAGAGCAGGTGAGTTGAACTAACGTCACGATACGCCGAACGCCACTGTCTAACGATGGCTTAACAGAATATCATAAGTTTACAGGAAAAGAAAAAGGCTCAAGCAAAGTTCTTGTTTGATTTGGACTCAGCAAACGAGCTTGATGGAAAGCTAGAGGTAGGTGTTGCCATCGATGAGGTTTAGAAAAGGTCCTGACACACTTCACAAAGGACCTTAAATTCTTACTAGGTGTACCCCTGTGAGGAAGCTTCTGAGCTGAAAGAACGCGAGACACGACCACTGGAGAAAACACCGCCATTTGCTGTCTGTCTTGTACCACTGATTTCTCGGTTTTCTATCATGTATTTCCAGTTCACATAGAATTGAAGAATTCTGGCACAATTTAAATAATATTTGATTTGACGTATTTAAGTACAGGCTTCTGTCCTCACAGTTTGCGTTTGTTCAAGTTTCTCAGTTGAATATCTACGGGTCCTTGACTCATTTACCCGTGGACATGTTCTGCAGATTCAGTGCTCGGCAAGATCACGTACCGGAAGAACTTGTGGAAGACATGAAGCCAACTTCTAGGATGGAGAACTACTATGCAAATACGTCGTGGGAAGCGCAGGACTGGACCACGGCGGGGGCTCGGACTGTGGAATTTGCCAAAGCTGAAAATTGCTTTCACGTGGAGAAAGTTGATGGAAAAGCGACCAGACTTAGTTGTGCGGCCTATCTTTCTTGGCCGCCTATGCGATTTCCATTGTCTGATATCTAAATGATAGAGATAAGTGATGTTTCCGTATCGTCAAACCATGTTTCTAGGCTCTCTCCCTGTGGCGTTATTTCTTCGAGCCTGACTTTGCCCCTTTGCGTAAAACTAGGATCTCCCGGCTGCGGAATTGGATCAAATTGCTTTTGCGGCTCGTAAATCCGCTGTTTGAATAATCCGGAGATTCCTACTCTTCGAAACTGATCGGCTTTCCCGGTCGAACGAAGCAAAAGAATGACGTTGGGAGTATAATGCAACGATGAATCCTGGTGGTATGTGCAAGTAGCAAGCAGGCAATGTACAGGGCCGTCTGCAATAGCAACGTCCAAATTCGCCGAGCCGATGGCAGATTTCTGATCGAACAATACTTGAATGGATGTTCGAATCCCTTCAATTTCTTGACCCTCATGCACTGTCTTGAGCATTGCGGCCTTGACATAGCCCCGTATGGTCAATGAGGCGGCTTTCACTCGCCCAAAGGAACCGGCCGAGTCTATATCAACGTTGTGGTCGACGTATTCTATCTCATCCACCTCTCCTGGTCGCCGGCCAAAGAAGTGGGTGGAAAAGAATGTAACTGGAGAGCCTTCGACAGCTGCCCAAGACCAAGATGGAGCGCGGTATGTATCTGGGCACCGAGCTGATTCTGGTACGTTGACATACCACAATAGTCCAGAAACAAGGTCATCGAGCCAGATACCCGCTAGGTAAGGGCTGCGTTTCTTACTGGCAAACGCTCTTGCAATACCGGATAGAGCTGGCAACCTGTCGGCGTCTTTTGTGATGTTTCTTTCCGTGTAGTTTTGCAACATTCGGTACCAGTTCTCGTATGAGACATTTGAATCGTCAAAGACAAAATTGGGATCGCCTCCACCGGATGTAGAGACCTCCTCGTTTCCAGGTTTGCTGTCTGGAACTATGTCCCTTGCCATTTTACCAAGCCAACCCCTGGCGATGGAGGTTTCGGTTGACTCGCCCTCGCCGTAACGCTGATGATGGACTGCCTGCACTCCCAATGTACTTGATCTGCCGCGTAATGAAGCGTTCGTGGCGATAGAACTCGCTCCTGGAGCGTCCATGCTCGACTATTTAAAGGTTCCCTGTCGAGGTGCTGGAACTTATTGAGTGACGGCCCGATTGAAACGCCACGGTTCAAGGAGCCAACGTCGTCAGAGTGAAGTGGTATGAGCGGCTCATTGGTTGCTTGACGAAGCAAACCATGAGAACCATCAGGCGCAGACGTCGCAGCAATGGTAACGTATGCTTGTGAATAAACCTGGGCCATTCTGGCCGCCTCTCTATCCCAGTCGTCCGCGTCGTCTTGTACAATACACAGAGAGTCGATCCAGAGGTAACGGACCCCGAGTCTTCTGGTCACGTCTATCGCGTCGTTGAAAGTTTTGTTCGGTGAGGACGGATCGATCCTAGCTCTGAACGCAAGCAAATTGGCCCTTACCGTCCTGACGACGGGAGCGGCACCCCAGCAATGGCTCAACGCAACGTACGGCGCATGGTTGCAACTGGAGCCATCCACCAAGATAACATCCGCATGTGATGTCGTAGGTTGAAGATCAAGAAGCCGGGTTGGGAAGGATGTTTCTGACGCGAAAAGTGTTTGGTAACGGGCGCACACGTCGTGACTTTTGAGGCAGGTCTGAATCCAGTCCAGAGGTCGTCGGCACTCCTTCACTGGCTCTGGATTTTCGCCAACTACCATTAGAAGCTTCTTTGCAAGAGAATCTTGGATCATGTTAGAGGCAAGTGAGCCAGTCTCCGGAGCCGTTACATACCATCATCTGCATAAAGCCCAAACTCGCAGGTTCTGTACCCGCAAGTCACCTGAATGCCGTAAAGCTGCCTCTGATCCACAGTCCAGGTACTCCTGCTTAGTGCTCTGACATTGACCGGCTCAACAGTCAGAGGAGGGTCTTCAGTAGCCCAATCTGTGTGCCCCATGCTAATAGTAGCACAACCGCTAGGCAGCCGTTCATCTTGCTTGACTTTGAGGCTTTTGAAGAATAAATGACAAAGTTTACATGTTTTGGCGGATTCTTGCAGCGAGAAGAAAGAGGGATGATGGGGCTGCGACGGGGCTAACTCAAACTCATTAGGCCTCAGGGTAACCCCAGTGGCTGAGGGGAGATGTTGGACATCAATACGTTTGCAAAATTGACATAAGGACATGGTTTCTCCTGTATAAATAGGACGGGTTATGGAAGAATCTTCTTTCGGGACATGCGTGGCTCTGGCCTACTGTGCTATCAACGAGGAGGTAAGAAAATGCTCATGTCTCTCGCCAAGTTGGGTCAGACCTGAAATCGTGAGGAGTTGAGAACTCCACGTGACTCAATGCAAACCAATCAGAAGAGCCTTGACATCGGTTGCATGCAGCCGATGCACGCGAAATCCGCCCAGTGACAGTAGGGGGCCAATGACCCCAACCCCCTTTAAACGCTCGTGTTCTACGGTTGCCGTCCTTGACCTCCGTTTTCAATCCGAACAATTATCTCCTGAGTCCTCATAATGATATGCTTCTGGCTGTTATCATCGTCGTCAAGCTGTACCCAGGTATCCCGTTGCCCAGTTTGACAGTTGGAAACCGTTATTCCCCTTCCGCTAAGGTTATTCAGCCTCATGCCATTACTGGCTTGGTAGCCAGAACTGGGATTGAGATTGTTCGATCCGGTGTTGTCGTAGGAGCCCTTGGAAGACTTGTCGAGCCAGAATTTGAGGAGTCGCCGAAGAGAAGGCAGCGAACCTGCAATGATGCCAATGCCGCATTCGAAGATTGACCAGAGCACAATGTTTGCGATGTTGTCTGTGGTCGGATCATTCGTCAGCGTTTTATCTTTCTAGACGACTGGGCATCTTACGCAGATAGTTTTTCGGTTGATTGTAATACTGGAGGTAGGGAAGTCGAATGATCGTAGCGGCGCTTGCTCTACTCAAAAGTTGGCCAACACCCCCCAAAGAACTCGAGTCTACGGGTTTGACTTACACAGCCCCCAGAGCCAGGACAGCACAGACAGACGCCTTGACTCTTGATTTCATTTGCAGTCCCCATACGACGATTGTGGGCACAATAGCACATGTCCAGTCTGTGATGATTGCCAGTACCGATATCACGTAACTGATGCTTGTGATAATGTTGCTTGGCGCGCATGATCCGTCAATCGACTTGTCCCAGGTGAAACTCACAGGCCGACAGACCGCGACGACGGCGGTGAAGCCCACTGTAGTACTGAGGATGGAAGCGATCATGACACTCCAGAGAATGATGCGGTATCTTCTTCTGTTCGTTATTCGGAAGACAGTGAAGCAAATGCTGGCTTTGATGAAGGGGAGACTCCAAGCGTAGGTAATTTGGAAGAAGACCAGCCACTGCTTGTGTGAGCTAATGCTTTTATGTGATTACGTAGACACGGTCCGGTGCTAAGAACTCGCCTTGATGCCTGCGACTTGATTCCAATCTTTCAGCCGGGCGTCTGCGGTGCCCATTCCAGCATACACAGCAATCGAAGTAAACGTGCAGCATGCTAGGAAAATGGCCTTGATGCCGGAAATGTGAGTCAGACTCGACACTCTGGAGTCGAGGTGAGAACTTACCAAGCCGACAATCATCAAATAGTCGTCCAAGCCAATGGCAGTTGTACTCTGGCGAGTCCATGTGCGCAGGATGACAACAACTAGGGAAACTGCTCCTAGGCAGATTGTCACAACCAGAGTCGCGACTCCCAAGGGGTCTGGCTGGAACACCCAGTTTTCCTCCATGTTCTTGAAAGGAATAGCAGCCATTTTTTCACTGAAAGGCGATTAAAAGCAGGAGTTGAAGCAATAATAAAACGGCCGACTGGTGAGTGTTGTGTTATTTGCTCATGATCAGCGTGTCTGGGAGAAACCGACAAAAGAAGGCGTGGCGAGCGCAGCTGATCATCATCATGAATGCTGTTCTAGGTGAAGAGGTGCCAGGCATTCTGCCATCGTCACGAAATTCTGTTCTTCCTTACCAGTCTCCAACGCCATCCATGAACAAGTGGGTATAATTTGCTCATCCATGTTCAGACACATCAGGCCTCAGTCTCCAGGCCCTGCAACTTGAACCAAAGGTTGTACCGAATTGCTACAAGAGGCGAAGATCCACCACCGCCTTCACCGCGTTTCCTACAGCCTTGGCCTTTTTTCATTGAGCCTGGGAGGTGTCGTAATGTCCTTGGGAATCCTAGTTGCTGTGCGCACCAACACAACTGAGAGAGAGCCTGGGGGCCCACCAGTCCGCTCGGAGAAAATTGCCGTTGTGTGACAGAGTATCTCGTCAACCAGGCTGTTGGTACAGGTGGAATCACCGTAACAAGGGTAGATGGCGGATGTTAAGTACAGCCCGCCGGCGACTGTCTCGGAACCCCGGTGCTGACAGGGAGCGTTCCGGAAATTTGCTCACCAAGTGAACATACACCTGATTGGTGACTGAGGAGTGCAAGACCTCTTGGTGCAGTGAAAGCGTCTGGTGTGTATGGTCATCAGTGTTTTCCCTCTCATGGGGTAAGTTGATAGGAGGTGTTGACGATGTCCATGAGAAAACTGGAAAGCGAAACCCTGAAAGGACTTGCATGGTTGAACCAGCCGACGAGAATGGCGAAATCATCGTAGGTTTGCAAAGCAGAGTGGTCGGAATCACGAGTATTCGGTGCTTTTCAATTCCCGACGAATGACGAGTGACGACGCAAGGGGTCTGAAGATTCGCATCCCGGCGCACCGATGCGTACAGATACGAAGTGACAAGAAACCAATATATGATGAATACTTGCAGATCTCTTCCCACAACCGATTTGATTTCACAATGGGACCTGGTCTCATCAATGCAGCCAAATAACCCTGGTCTCGACATGCGAGGTAGAGAGCGTTGGTTCTTCTGAGCCTTGGCAAAGATTTGAGCACCAACTTCCAACCAACAGAAAAACAGGGATGAGTTTGTCACCATGCAGTCAAAGAGAAATGAAAGATAAGCCCTTAGACTTCAGTAATTCGCAGCCAACCTCTACTGGACAGAACGGTCAACGTCTTGGCTTAATCCTTCCAATGTCTTTCTTTGAGTAGAATCAGGCTGCGGGTCTCTGAAGTTGGACGGATACTTGCTAAGTGGGTTGGTTGGACGAAGATATAAAAAAGAATGTAACATCGGCAAACAGATGCGCGTCCCGTATCTGTGCGGTCTGCGGTTGACGGGAGGGTCCGCAGAGCGATGATCTCAATCGGATTTCCTTTTCGAGGAACCAAGCCCGATGCAGCAAGCATCCAGCAAACATTAAAACAACCTCACCACCAACAGCAGCTGGCTGCCGGGCAGGGCGGCCCTGTCACCGAGACGAGTTGGCACATGTGAAGACCCATGTGGAGAGTGAGGGGATGAAACTCGGCAAAAGAGTGACGAGAAATGCTGCGGATGAGATGACTTTTCGACAACATGTCGTTGGTCGAGGCCAGCACCACGCGAAGAGAGATTCCGATCCCGACAGAATTCTTGAGTCCTGGACAATGTTCCCACATTTTCGTGTTCAAGGATCTTATGCCGGCTCATTCCCCGAGCCCAAGTGACCGGGGAGTGCGTCCCTTCAGCGTCAGCCTTATTGGACGGCTAGACGACCGGGATCAAGACGAGGAACCCGAGGGGCAGCGAACATTCTAATACGCGTGAGGTGCTCATCATCTTCACAATGTAGCTGGGTCACAGCCCCTCGAGTCTAAAAATACAAGGGATAAAGTGTGAACTTGTTGAACTTCAACTTAGGTTTCTAGCTTGATGCAGCGACCTCAACTTCCATAACACCACTACCATGCTCAAGTATACAGAAAATGTACCGGGCAAATGTGGCATCTCCATCTAACCCTCGTGCGGCGCGCGTACGGTGCCGACGCAATCATCCTTCCGAGTCACAAAGATACCCTCGCGAACCTCGCCCTCGAGACCACCAAGAGCACCAGTCGTGTAGAAACCGAGAAGCCGCTTGATGCGGTCAGACAGCTTAGCCTCAACATCCTTGCGCAGCGAGAGGAAGTTGTTCTCCTGTTGGCGGATGAAGGAGCGCATGAAGAACATCAGAATGACAGGGCGCTCGCCAGCCTCCTCCCGGTTGGGGCCCGTGGCATGCCACAAACGGCTATCAAAGACCAGGGCCGTTCCGGAAGGACCCTCGGCAGCGACGGTGCCGTCAACCGTGAAGAGGTCGTCAGGGGCAATCTGGCCAAGGTGGGAGGCCGGGAAGACACGCGTACCTCCGTTTTTGTCGGTGATGTCCTCGAGGAACCACATAATGTTCATACCGAAAGCCAGGTCGCGGATGGGGGGCTGGATGGCGACCTGGTCGGTGTGCAGCTGCATGGGCACGTTGCCGGGGCGGGCGATGTTGGCGCTGTAGCTGTGGAGTAGGGCGTGCTCGCCGAGGAACCAGGGGACGACCTCGTCGATCAGGGGGTGGTTGAGGAGGTCGAGGAACTCCTCGCCCTTGTTGATCAGAGTCCAGATACGCTGGTTGGGCGCGCTGGGACCGCCGTCGGCGGCGGAGACGCCGGCCTTGCGCTCGCCGGCCGCCTGTTCCTGTGTGGCCTTCTTGAGGATGGAGACTTGCTCCGGGGTGAGGGCGTTCTTGACGAGGCCGTAGCCGAACTCCTTGACGTCGCGCTTGACTTGCTCAATGTCCTCCGTAGGCTCGGGGAGACGAGCGAAGGCGCCGGGGATGACCTTCTTGGGCGGGACGGGAGGGTTGGGGGTGAGCAAGTCGGCGAACTTGATTGCGATGGGAATGTTGCCCTTGGGCATAGAGACCTCGTGAAAGAAGGCATCCTTGAAGAGGCCGTATCGCGGCTCAAGCTTGCCCTCGTAGAACTGGGAGATGTACTCGGGCTTGATGGTGACTTTGGTGTCGGCTTCGTCAGACGACGAGTCGAGGAGCTTTGCCTCAGATCCGCGGGCGTCGAGGAAGAAGGGAGGGCGGTCGCCGAAGGTGAGAGAAATGAGAGCATTGAGCTGGGCCAGGACTGGGAGCTTCTCCTTGATGATCTCGTGGGCGCGGGCGACGTCGGCCTCGATCTTCTTGTTGAAGTCGCTGTAAGTCTGTTTGCTGAAGTCCAGCCCAGGGGTGAAGGTCTTTCCAGGTGCAACACCGGCCATGGCAGACAATAAAGACGATGTAGGGGGTATCAAAATGAATTAGATGCTGGGTGGAAGACAAGTGCTGGTGATGAAGGACGGATGCAGGTGGCGGCCTCGACTGGGATTTTGTATGTCTGGCAAAGATCAGCCAGCTCCAAGCCGAACTGATTGGAAAACACGAGTCCACGCCATTGCTGCTGACCTCCCTCCATCATTGACCAGGCTCTCGAGGTTTATCTGCGAGGAGACCCTGCAGTGATACAGATCCAGGGGTTCCAACGGTCGGCGGGGTTGTACCAGTGGGGGGTCTCGCTGCATCCTGCACAAGGGTTTGTGATGCTGTTGGCTCGACTGTTTTCGAACGATCTGCAGCCAGAGTTGGGGTGGCAGCCTTCGCGGAGTTGTCGACCCCGGCAGCCGGAGCAGTCTTGGGTCGCGGAATGCCCTTGTTGTCGGGCAAACGTGTGCGTTCCGCGCCGGGAGTGGGCCGCTCGCGTTCATTCAGATTTGATTCGCGGGCCCCGGGTTGAGCTGCGGAGTCGCCTTCAATCGAGGAAAGGGGTTCGTCGGAAGGGGTGGTTTGGGCGGGCGATTCTGGCTGGACCGACGTTGCTGGTTGAGTTGATGGACTTTGTTGAGTTGACGATTCGGGCTGTGTCGACAGGTCCCGTTGGGAAGCGTCGTCGCCCCCAGTTGGCAAGCCGTCGTGATCCTGGGTGGATGGCGCTTCCTGTGCCGCGGCTTCTGGCTGGTTTCGATCGACGAGATTGCCCGAGGCATCACGCTTGCGACGCGTTCTCCGGCCTTTGAGTGACGGGTCAAAGATGGTGTCCTTGTTCTTGTACCAGTTGTGGATCGATCCAAAGGGGATCTTGAACCACTCGGAAGCCTCATCCAAGGTTGGCCGACGGTACTCGCCCTCCAAGCGTTCCTCGCCGGCCCGAAGCCGGATAGGCTGACCCGGGCGGTTCTTGATCCTGTGATGCTCAAGGAACATCAAGACCTCGCGCTTCTTCTCGATGGTGTATCTACGCTCATGTCGCAAAACCGGCTTCGGAGGAACATATGGCTTAGGCTTGGGCTTCGGGCCGCGCTTCTTTTTTGCCGGAGGACCCTCGACAGCTGGCTGAGCCGCCGGATTAAGAGCGGCAGGTGTCTGTTGCTGTTGCGAACTCATGTTTGACGGCTGAGAAGCGTCACTGACGCGCAAGGATGAGGGTGGGAGAATTGCGGTGGGAGAAATTAGAGAAGCGAGAGCCTTCACCGCCTACTAAAAGGGAACACCGCCGGGGTTGTTTTGCCGCGTTTCGCAATTTTCCGAGTTTCTCCGTTGTGCCGATGTCTCAACAATCTCCGGAGTTTATTCCGTGTTTTTTCAGTGTTGGCTGTGGGGACGCGGCAGCTGGCCGTGCAACGGCATCAAGAATATGCCAAGACCAAGTTTGGTCAAGAAATCACCCAAATCAAAACCAATTCAAGATATCTGCTGTGCACGAGATGCGTCCGCAGAAGGCCGTAAAACCGCAAGCTGGAAAGAACTAATTGATCAAAGCAGTCCTTCAATACACAGCAGTCAATGTTTAACCGTAACAGGTGGACATCATGTTGTTAAAGTGCACTCCATTAAACCATCTCATCGCGCGTTCGTTTAAACCTTCTTGCCATATCAAACATCGTGTCCAGCTCGTGTCAATAATACTGTAAATAACACTAAGACCCCCTACAAGCCTCGCTCGGCGACCAGGTCCCTGATGTACTTGATCAGCAATGGGCCAACCTGTCGAGCGATCAACTGGTCTCCCTGCTCATTGGGATGGACACCGTCGCGGAGGATGGCCGTGGTGTAACCGGCGGTGGTTGAACAATCTGCTACGGTGATAGGGGACTCGGTTGAGTTCTGCTGTTTGGCCCAGCCAGGAATCTGCTGGTTGAGCGCTGTGATGCCGCCGCCATTGAAGGATAGAGGGATTAAGAGGTCAACCTTCAGACAGACGTTAGGCAGCCTGATACAGGTGAACGGTACCTAATCACTTACAAGAATCTTGATTCGAGGATTCGACGCCCTCATCAACCCGACCATCTTGGTGTACGATGCGATGATGTCGTTGGTATTCCGGCCCTGCGCGACATCATTTGTCCCAAGCATGTACTGAACAATGTCGGGCCTGGAGCTGGCCAGCCAGCCCTGAAGGTATTGGTTCGCTATGTTGATCGACAGCCAGCCCGAGTGGCCTTCGTGGTGAAGGTCGAAGGACCCCGATTGCGCCCGGCAGTTTTGCGGGTTATTGGTCATGGAGCCGACGAATTGCACTTTGTCGGCGAGGTTTTCCCTGACAAGCATGTCCCAGACCAGAGCTCGCCAGCAAGGTGATCTCTGTGATGGAGTCGCCCAAAGGCACTGGTGAAAGTCAGCCATGATGAATTGTGGATTCTCAAAGTAGTCTTGCTCACTGATCTTGATCTTGCCCTGTGCAGCGGCACTGATTGCGAGGCCGAGCGCCACCAGTAATTTTGATAGTTGCATTGCCTTCTGTTGATGGGAAATGGAGATAGATTGAAAATTCAAAGCTTTCGTTCCGGGGAGGAAGATGTCCGCATTTGCTGATGCTATCTGACTCCTAGCTTGGTCGCTCTGCTCATTACGATCACCCATAAGCATTTATCTACGAGCTGTCTACCCCGCTTTCAAGTTACCTATGAGTATGTCCAAGAACTCCAATTTCAAACTGCAGTTTAGGCAGTAATTTCGTGCCTTCAGCCTTTGATGTTAGTGTTAAGACAATTTAGTGATTGACTTGGCACCGGGTAAATAGCAGTGTAGCACGCCCTATTCTATCCTTGGACTGGACAAACTGAACGTTATTAAAATGCATTGGCTAGAAATATCTTCCCCCAATCTCCAGTGAAGGCTGTTGCAGTCTGGACTCTGGTGGGAGAAGGCCTCCTCCGTCTGTGCCTCCTCAACGGCCCAAGACCCGCTTCTCAACGTACCGCAGAGGAACGTACAGCAGAGCACTCAGGAAGAAGGCGATTTCAAACCCGATATCACCAGTCGTGGCAGCAATGGGGCCCGTGAACCAAACTTGCGCGATACAAGGCACGATAAGTCCGAAGCTCAGAACGGCTGCTCCGATCGCGGCCACACCCCACGGCAGCTTGGAAGGCACGTTCCAGATTTCGGCGTCGTATGACTTGGAGTTTGCCCGACGGAAAAAGAAGTGCTCAGCAACGACGATACCCACGAACGAAGCTGACCAGTAGCCGATGAGAGCGATGAAGTTCTCGAGGCTGAGAAAAAAGTCGTGCGCGGCCTTGACGGCGATGGGGATGATAATCGCCGTGACCACGATGGAGAAGATGTATCGTGGAATTCTGAAGGAGGGGATCAACGTCTGGAAGTTGAGCGTGATGGCGTACATCGTTCCGGAGATGTTGGCGAGAAGGGTGAAGGCAAGCACGACGAGAATGAATTTGCCGAAGCCCCCGGCGGGGGAGAGCATCGCACCGAGGACTCCGCCGACGAGCGTGGTATCGAAGCCGGTTTGCCATTCCGGGATGTTTCCCATGGCACCTCCAATAGCTGCACCCAGGGTCATGAGCAAGATCGTGGGCACAACCAAGCCGAGATAGCTGTAGGCAAAGATGCGGTACCTAGGTGGCATGAGTGATTTTTTCTTGCTGACTGAAACTTATCAGGTGAGGAGAGGACTTACGATGCAAGGCGAGGGGTGGGGTCAAAGTAGGTGGTCAAGTCGGACGCGATGCATGCCCAGGGGATCATGTAAGAAGCAATGACTCCGCCAAAGCTGAGCACCTGAGCCGCCGTCGCCGGCTCAGAGGGAGCCTGTTCTTTGAGCTGGTTGCCACCGCAGCCCACTGCAATGATGATGGCGACCAAGGCCGGCATCCAGGCGTAGCCCTCATAGAAGTGAAGAACGTTGAATCCGCAGAAAGAGATCAACAAGGCCGCTACCCCGATGAGAACAATACCGACCGCGGTCGACAAGTCGCCCTCGGACACAGCTGAAAGACATTGTCCACCGATCACGCAGATGATGACACAAAATCCGGTGAGGGTAGCCAAGTTGAGAAGGACAGGGATAGACACGAGGTAGTACCTGCGGTGGATTAGTCAAAGCCGTGCGATGATGGCAGGCGAAAAAAGCCATGTTCAGTTGGCTTACCCAAAGCTGAAGCGGGCTTGAATCATTTGGCGCATGCCCGTCTTCGGTCCCAGGGTTGACAAGAAGGCCGGGGCAAGGGTCGACAGCAGGTTGAAGAAGAGGATGACGAGGGCCGAGTCCCGGAGGCCAAGCCCGAACGAGACCGGGCCCAGCATGCCGAAAGTGATTCTGCCAAGACGAGTAAGCCAGCATGCACAACGCCCGCAAGAAGCCAACCTACGCCAGAATGTTGGTGTTGATCGAGCACCAAATGGTAAAGGCGTTGAAGTACTTGGTCGCGGTCCGGGCCTCCATCGGAATCGGCTCGATGCCCCCCTCCTCGACCCGCCCGGCCGTCAGGACGGTGCGGAGAAGGCTCTTGACATTCCGGCCGGTCGCCGGGGGTTGCTGGGCGCCCGAGCTCTCGGTCGCCTGCTTGTCGTGCGCCGGCTGGCCGCGCTGCGTTTCCAAGTCGTCCGTCATGTCTTCCTCTGAGGCCCCGCGAAGGATGCCGATATTGCGACAAGCGTTGGGTGTTTGGTGAGGATTAGGGAGAGCGTGGGACAAATAAGTGACTCAAAATCGGCCGTCAATCGTGAGATGAAAATTTGTTCCCTCGGCGGATGCACCCGAATGTTACATAATTATCATATCAAGCCTAAAGGCGGCTTTGGTTAGTCAATTAGTGACTAATGGAGTTCCCCGCGAACATCCATCTTTATTTTTGCGGGATTTAATTAGCGTACGGCAGTGGATGACCGATTTTCTTCCCCCAGGGAAGAAATCGTTCCGTTATGTGGGTCCTCCATCGACTCCATGGATATGACAAGCAGCTAACTGAAGCCTCAGAGGCAGTGAAGGTCACCTCTTGCTACGTAAGTAAGGTAAGGTTTCTGCGTTGCTGCAACCCGAGAAGGTAATTGAGACATAGATATTCGCTGCGTGATTCTATGTGGAAACACAACTTCACGACAAATTGATGGACTGCGTTGTACTAGAGTAGTTTATTGGATAGTATCAACTAGCTCATTACTGTGTACTTGTCAACCCTCCCTTCCTGACTGACTGCTGGTGTCATCATCCATCGTAAGACTTTTTCTCGGCCCTCATGGCTTTACTTGGTAGGCGGAAGGGGCGTCGGGGGCGGCTTCGGCTTAGGGCCCGGTCTGGGCTTGGGCTTCGGCAGGAATGGTGCTCCGGGAGTAGGCTTGGGTGGCATGGTTGCGGTGTTGTTTTGGGTTGTGTCGAGGGCTTGTCTTTTTTCCAGGCTGATGATGTCCAGGCTGTTGGTGCTTGGGTGTGTTTGCTTGTTGAGGTGTGTTTGAATGTTGGATCAGCAGTCGAGGAGATTATCTTCCCTTTTATACTCTTCTGCCAAATCAACAGAACACTGAGTCACTGCAAGACCGCGCAGAGGAGCAGCGCCGTCGGGCACGGTGAATTGGTGGTTGTTGCCGCCGCCCTTGACGTCTGGTGCGCACTGAATCACACCTCCTGGTGTGCCACCACTCTGGGTCGCATGCGCATGACTGAACCACTTTTGTTCTAATCTGAAGACTCCCCCGTTCGAAATATCAGGCCTCATTCACTTCTCAGCCAAGTCGCGGTCAATACAAGACTGTCACCCTAGTGAATCGCTTCTCATCCTAAGAATCGAGCCCCGCCACTGCCAAAGAATACTGCCTGTAACGAGCGGGCTACATGTTCATGAAGCATACTTTTGGATCCAACAACAGCAGCGTCAGAATTGAGTTCACTTTTGACTCCAGGGGCTTGGTGGGTGCTTTGACGCGCATTCAAACTTGAACCGCCATAGCAGCAAGTTCTGAACAGCCTCTCTTTTGAATTTGATAACAGGGTATATGTGATGCTATTTCCAGATGGTGTCAGATGGGCAACACCAGGGCGGGGTTGGGTCGGTGAATATGCGCAGTCATATACACCCGGGCTTCCTAAAACGATCTCCCAGATCTTGAGCTTTCTGATTTGAAAGCTCTCTGAAAGTCCTAAACGAGAACAACATGGAGAAATGGGGGCCACGCGCCAGTATAGTTCTCAACTGTATATGTCGTAATTCTGTTCTGTTCTGATGTGAATGAATGGAAGAAATCCACGCTTTTCTGCGCGGTTCCAGGCTGTCCATACACTCTTGCTCCTGCCGACATCGCTCATCGCACTCCATCGTCAGGCACAATCGGTTTGCTCCGCATTTTCTAGGAATTCACCAAGACGAACACGGCTAAGACGAAAAACAGCAATGAACCATTGCTGTTCTATCAAGTCACTCAAGCGCACAGATCTCTCAAAGTTGAAGTCGGGGCTGCGGACACATCCTCAAGCAGGATGGGGCACCATGATGAAGACATTTAACTAGGTATCGATATTCTAGCGTCCCAGCCTTCGCCAATGGTACAACTTCTGAACAGGATATTGATCAAGTCGACGGATCCTCCATCCACTCTCAAGGCCGTGATTGAAGAAAGCCGGGCAGAGACTAGAAGGGCAACAAGACCTCGCGCGGAAAGGCGAAGCAAAGGCCGCCCACGGTGACAGGGCAAGGCTGGACGGATTGCGACTCGAGGACTGCCGCATCGTCTTAGTAGAGGATGCTATCTGTTTCGACTGCTTCTTAGCAGTGTTTTGGACTGTAGATGATTGGCTCAGTCTCCGAATGTAACTCCGGGTTTTGGCGATAGGTCGGTTATGAGGGGCTCAACAGTGCCGTGGCTGCAGCTCTGCCCAACATGATGATGCACACTCTCGGAGATCTCAAGAAACCCATTTCCGTGTTAAGTTCCCCGCTCGTGCGATGAAGGTCCGGCTCGGAACCGCGGTGGATCCCTACCACGGAATGACTGTCTGTGGCTAAGACCGTATTGCTCCGCGGTGGCGTCCTCCGAACGAGCCCCAGTCGACCCGGGTGTTCCCAGGTTTTGGCCGGCCAAGGCCGGTGTTGTTTCCCGGCCCCGCTCAGAAAGACAATTCGTTTACATGGAAGGCCAGTGCACTGACTTGAGTAAGGTAGATGGCAATCGATTCAAAACGATCACACGTGGAGGCATCCCGATTTCATGTCCCAGGCTTCGACGCTGGGCCCAGAGCAAACATTTGCACGTGGAAAACACGTTGGAGCAACCGCCGGCCTGATGACTCCGATCCCTGGACGCAGTTCTCCTCGCCTTAGTTGTATCGTAAGCCGAATAGGCCCACATACGAACAAGAGCGAATGCGACTGCAGGATATTCGTAGCCCCAACCCTAGTTCAGACTCAACTTTGGGCACCGCTCGGACCTTCTCACTGACTCACCCGGTCGGTGGAAGTGGCGCATGGAGACTGTGTGCCTAATGTCTGGCAGAAATACCCTGCCACACCTAGCGTTCTTTCATGAGAATAGAGTGGTCGGGTCTATCTGCTTCCTGGAAGGTTTGCAACTGTCAACCGCCCTATCAGAAACGTGGACGAGGGTATGGTGGCCTTAAGACTTCCGGAAGTGGGCATCTGTGACTATGAGGTGCATCAGCAACCCATTGTCTTCGAAAAGGGACGGAGCCGTGATCAAGTCATGCTCACTCTTATCTTCAGTCTCTCTGAAGTCAAGCTGTCCGCGGACTCGGATGCAAGAAGCAAGATGAGGGAACTCCTGCCTTCATCTCTCATCTGTCGAGTGTGCGCACATTTGAGGGGGCCCGAATGTCCGCCCGCATCGTACCCTCGTATCCTGAAATCTGACGAGGCTGTCTTGGCAACAGCCACCGAGTTGCATTCCTCCCCTGTTTCGGCTAGCACCACCCGTTGTCTCGCATTCCCAGAGACCAGGAAACCGAAGAGGCAACAGAAAGCTTGGGAGAGGCAAGCTCTTTCTTGCATTGAGGCGTGAAATTAGTGACCCAAGATTGCGAGGATATTTGGTCCGGGGAAGCTGAGGAAAGGATGGATCCGAGGGACTGTCCACGTTGTGAGTGGATTTGGGTTGAAGATAGAGCCATTGCTGCCATGTGCGCGCGCGCTCAGACATGATCGTTTTTGTGCATTGACCTTTGCCACAGCAATCTCGTCCAACTGAAAATCGGCTGCATCGGTCTTCTGACAATGTCTTGTTCTTGTTCCGGCAGGAGTTTCCGCTCACCGATCCAGGGCTTGTTCGCGATCGGGTGGAAGATGCCCGCAGTGGCTCCATATCAAGACTCGCAGCCGCGATAAACGACTCAGGACCTCGCTCTCCCCGCCGCATGATGGCTGCTTACACGTAGAAAACACCTCCAGCAACGGACAAGATCCGCGCGACAACGGATGCGATGCAGCAAGGCGGTGCAGCAAGGCGGTGCCAAGTTTGCCCGCGGACATAAGCAGGGAAGCCGAGATGACAGCGGCAGGCAGTTCTTCAGACGAACGCATCCCCATCAAGAATGCCACGTGCGTGGGGAAAGACTGACCGTCCTGAATTCCGCCGCGGCAAGCGGAATGCGAAAGAGCCTTTCCAATTCGACGTAGATCTGCATGGCGCCCGCCGTCTAGCGAATCGAATCAGGCATTGGTAATCCCAGACACCGGTTCGTCGCCCTGGTAAAGAGAAGGCCGGGCGCCGCGAACAAAGCGCGGCGGGCTTTGCTTGAATCATAAACGTGGCTGACGTGCCCCTGCAACAACGCCAATTCAGGGCAACTCCTGCGGGTTATCGTGAGACTGTCAGGCTGGCGCTGAGGCAGTGGCCCCTCCTGACGTCCTCGAAAGGACGTATTGCGAAATGATCGCTGTGGGACGATGCGACTCTAACCACGAAATCATCGTGGATCAATCTATTTTACTTTGGCCAAAATGCCTATTCAGGGCATGGTCTGACTCGTTGATAGGTGAGAAGTGGGTTTCCTGCGATGCACGGTTCGCAACTGACACATGTCGGCCAGCGGACCGTCCCTGAAGTATGTTTCTCCCTGTTGCGGTGTCGTCCATGGCGAAGGCGCCCATTGCATTGATGGTTCCAGCCCAGTGTTATTTGGTCTGGGCAAATTCCCCTTTCTTTTTCTGTTAACCCTTTTATCCTTCTTTCCCGCCCATTGTTGCTGTGAGTTTGCGGCACGGTCAACTCAATCGCAATGTCAACCAACGTCTCGTTGGCCCGGGACGCCGAGAACAGGGGGCCGGCGGCTCTCGCAGTCGTGATCTGCGTCTCGGTCGTCAGCACGTTGTTTGCAGCTGCGAGACTGTTCACGAGAGGAAGGATCATGGGCAAAATCCGTTTGGATGATTATTTGATTCTTGCGTCGGTGGTAAGTTTAACTTTCACATCCCCTGGCGATGCTGTCAACTTTAAGTATGTGCCAAGAGTTGATCGACCTTGGACACCACCATATTGCTCATCGCTTGGTTTTTACTGGATGCTCTCCCAAGCTCTCGTTATTGACGACGCGCAATGATTCTCGTGGCTGACGAAGAACAACATCAGGTATGCGGTTGGATGAACGTTGCAACTCTCGCCGTTGCGGTATCGTACGGTTACGGACACCACATCGACAGCCTCTCTCCTGAGCAAAAGACCAACTCCCTGTTGTGGAGTGTCGCCGGCTACCCGCCCGGTCTCCTTTCGTTCGGCCTTCCGAAACCGGCCGTCGTCGTTTTACTCACCCGCATCCTCAACCCCAGCAGATGGCACAAGAGGTTCCTTTGGTTCCTGGGAGCCTTTTGCGTGATCAACCTGGTTGGATTCATGACCATCATCTTTGCGCAATGTCAGCCGGCACGCTATCAATGGGACAAGTCGGTCGGTGGAACATGCTGGGATAAGTCGGTCTTGGTTACATTCGCTACTTACTCGGGAGGTGCGTTGCCGCCACTGTTTTTCTGGACGCGACCATTGGGCGCTAACCTTCACAGCCTTCTGCGCTTTTGCGGACGTCTATCTTTCTATATATCCAGCTGTGGTGCTGTCTAAGCTGCAGATGGATGTTAGAAAGAAGGTGGCACTAAGCATTGCTCTCGGCTTTGGGTCACTGTAAGTTACTTCTAACAATGCCGCCCCAGGTTAGCAGAACCATCATACTGACCATTAACTAGTTCATCGATTGTTGTCATTTACAAGTGCACAAGACTGCAGCTGCTAGCCAGCTCGGACCCCACATGTATTACTTTCCCGTCCACCCACCATGCGATGTAACTAACACGTAATCCAGACGATACGGTTGAGCTTGTCATCTGGACAATGTAAGATAAGCGCACAACCCGCAATATGATCTGTTACTGACCACATGTGACAGTCTCGAGGGCAGCGTCATCATCATAGCCGCCTGCGTCCCCGTGCTTCAACCCCTTGCCGAGCTCGCCTTTGGCAAGCGCATCTTCTCCGCCGGCAGCCGCCGATACACCCACCAAAACTCTGGACCCGGTCCAGTCGGTAGAATGAGATCGAACATGAGGGCCTTTAGCCGCCAGACAAAGGAAGAGGGACAGAGCTGCGGCGACTCGAAGAGCTTCAACAGCGTGGCGCAGACGACCATCGTTGCCAAGGGCAGCCAGGAGAGCATACTGGAGAAGTACGAGTCTGACGGCAAGATTGTCAGAACCGATGCGTTTACCATCACTGTCCAGTCAAATAAGGATTAATATCCGTCGATGGCATTGGCGGATTGAGTGCCGCTTAACGCTCCCATGTTTGGCGACACACCTTTAGCAACAGTATCATCATTCGATGTTTGCTTTACTCGTTTTTAATACCCCACACAATAAATCTGAGTTTCGAAGATTCATTCACTGGTTGCTCGAGGTAATCGATCTAAAAAGCCTGGAATCCACAGGCGTTGGTGATTCAGCTATGAGAACCAGCCTCTGCGCAGAAGGAACAAACACCCACATAGAAGAGAGTCTCTGAAGTTGAAACTGGCAGCGCATCTAATGTGCTCGTCAGAAACAGCTAAAGAGTCTACACGTCCTGGCATGCACCCCTCAAGTTTCTCTGAGTTGAATGAGACACCTGCGTAGTTTCAATTGCCCAATTTAAAGACTGTCCGGATTTCTCGCATTCTCGACAAAACCACGACATTACTATTTGTGATTGGGAGGCACAAAGCCCGAGCGGCCTTGGGAGAGCCGGATGAGCCCGAGGAAGCCGGGTCGTGTATCGCCGTGGCCGACGACGACGACGACGGCCGCGGCCGCGCCGCAGCTGGAGAAGCCGGACGCCATCCACCCACGAAGGCAGGTCAACGGCTCCGGGAAGTGGTCCAACAGCAACAGAATGCGGACTGAAACGCTGCCATGTCTTTCCACAAGGAGCTGGGGAACAAGTGTGGGTGAGAATGGGGTGCTCACAACCAAGACGTACTACGATAAGAGGAAAGACTTCGTCTCCGACTCCGGGCTGGACGTCATGCACATCACCCTTGGCTGAGAGGTGCGTGACGAGTGTGAGTGGAAACGTGCGCTTACGGAGTGCCAGAAGTGCTTCAATGTGCTGGTTGACAATTGCGATTGCATCAGGGTGGCATCGTCACGAAAACTTGCCACAAGGTGAGGGTCGACTTACGAATGGGATGATAGTCGGGCATCAATGGCTGCTACAGCGAAACAGCAGCAGTTCAAAGACGCTTGACAGAGGTCAAAATACTCATCAATTTCGAAAGATGCCACTGAAGGACAAATATGTATGGATGCTGAGTACAGGCGTGCAAGACTCACCGACACTGCAGTCTGCCCCTCAGCTCGACACGCCGCATTTGTCCGGCTCTCGACGATAGCGGCCAACTGCGCCATTTTCTTCCATTGAAAATCCCACCATCCAGGACCAGCGCCCACGGTATCGGCGACGTGCAGCGGGCTCGGATCCAGGTTGTAGAGAAACAAGTCGTGAGTATCGGGTACCGGCTTGCCTCTGAAGACCCCTTTGGCGCTCCGAATTTGGTCCTCGAAGGCGCTCATCCACGGGTGCACCGCCGCCACGAAATCCTGAATGGTCACGAACGGCTTCGATACCGCCTCAACCAGGAGTGAGGGGCATGGCCCCGGCTTTTCTTCGCCACAGCAGTGGGTGAGAATCCCGTAGTCGGCGTACCTCGCTGAGTCGATGTCCTCGGCGTGCGGGTGGTGGTTGTCGAGCCAGTTGGACTCCCCCCCGTCCAGCTCGAGGATCGTGACAGTAATGGAGGAGACGGGCGGTTCCGCAATGCTTTGGGACGCAACCTCGTGCAGCTGGGTCTTTGCCTGCTGGCCGTCGGCCGAGGTGACAGACGTCATCTGGTACGGGTGTTGCTCAGATGTGTGAACCGTGGCGTTTTCGAGGACTTTCACGGACTCTTCGATTGAGCCCTTGAAACACCAGCGAAGCCGCAGAAAAGCGACAGAAGCCGTTAGCTGTTGTCTCGACCGTCGGAGAGACTCGTAGGTTGGATGCGGAGCGTTCATGGTTTTGGTGCGTTGACTTAAACCTAGTGGTTTGGTGGATGATGTGAAGACAGCCGGCCAACGACGAAGAAAGAGACACTCTTATACTCGTTCGACTACGGCGTACGTGGTAGAGCCAATCGAAATTCTTGCCTTGGAAGCCTTCAATAAAACTGACAACGGGACGGGACCTAATGTGGAAGTTGTCTGACGAGGTCGCCACACCCATGTGTGCGTGTTTGGCTGGACTATCGTGCGCACAGGGATCGCTCACTCCTACTGCTTTTGAACCCTAGGCTGGTCTCGTGCTATGGTATTTTAATTCTATCATGATTAATCCAAAAAACTTTTCACTGTCTTAAACTCCGTGCAAGCAATACTCGCATCATTAGTGAATCACATCCTGGCCTTAGGGTTGTATACATACTATTTACTAAGTATTGGCAGTTCGCAGTTCTACTTTAACGCGAGTCCCTAGCAAATGGTATCTTATTCATCCACCTGCTCAACCTACTGCCCACACAACTGATCGAAAAAGTCACCTTTAGAAGCAATAACGCAGGTAGAGTAACTTGAGTTGCTAGATGAGATGATCGTATTCGAAAAACTTGAAGCTACCTGCTGAATGTTTGCCATGATATCTGTTCCTCCAGCAAATTTATGTTAGATTCGGAGCTTGCCTCTGCTAATGCATGTAGTCAAGGAAATCTCCAAGTTGTTTACTCATCCGCGAGATGCTCAATGGGGCTCTCAAGATTGCGCTACAAAGTTCCCAGTGTTTGGCCTGCTGAGGATGTCAGTATAAGGCTGAGGCAGATGCAGCTGAGAACCAGAACTTACGTACGTAGTCGCGCGACGTTCTCGGGAAAAGAGTGTAAAGATGCTATAGATACGCCGTTAATAGTTTGCCTGGACTACAATCATTGATGGTCTACGGTTCCGCATGCAGGACCAACAGCAATGATCGTTTGGTCTCGGTCTTTGAGTCAATATGCCACGATCCACTTCTGATTGCAGTCCAATGAAAACGGCATTTGGAAAACTCTGCTGTATGGCAGATATCAACTCGAGCATACGGTCAACAACTGTGGTTTCATTAGGGTTGCGAGTTAGCACGAGTCTTGGGTTTGCAGTCTCGAGTGTCTTAACCACATCACGGGCTTGTAGACTGTAATTCTCGGCGGATTGACCGGGTAAACTTTTAAGCACCGATGATCCGTTAATGCCGTGTCATTTGGCCACACTTCGAGTTAAGTCCGCGCCATCGTAGTGACAATTGGGAGTGCTGATCAGAACATTGCGAAGTGTCAACAAGATACAACTTTGCGCCCCGTCCCATGACTCCCGTTGAACCATGATCAGCTCGCACTAGTGTTCACCGCCAGAGAGCGAGTCAGAATTCGAATACGTCCAAATTTAACAGACGTTAGGCGAGTAGAAATATATGTCGGGAATGGTCCGATAAGTAACCTTTCTATTCGCCCAAGATCTATGTCTATAACTCATACCAAATATGTAGAAATACCGCCGAGGGTTACCCTCTATTCATCATTCATCTATATCCCATCGTACCAGCCGCAACTATGAGCTCTCGAACTTGCTCAAGATGCTCTCAAAGTCCTTCCAGTCGTGCATAACGTCGAACGCACCGAGCTCCTCGGAGAACAGCTTCGTCATAGCGGCAATCTTCTCCTCGGGGTTCTCCTCGTCGTAGTAGGGGCCGACGTAACCCAGAAGAGGAATACCGGCGTTCTTGGCAGCGGTAGCACCGCTCCTGCTGTCCTCGATGGCGATGCACTCGCTCGGCTGGAAGCCCAGCTTCTTGCAAGCGTGGAGGTAGATGGCAGGGTTAGGCTTTGAGGTGGGGGGATCGATGCTGCTCGCGGCGGAGAAGATGCCCTCGTCGGGGGCGCCGAAGAACTGGTCCATCTTGGTGGTCTGGATGGAGGCGACGACGCGGGGCATGGCGGAGGAGGAGACGATGGCCTTGGCGTACTTGTTCTCCCTGTGCAGCTTCTCGAGCAGGGGGATGACGTTCTTGCAGGGCTCGGCGGACTTGCGTAGGTTGGAGATGGTCAGCTCGAGCTCGCGGTCGACGTACGAGTCGAGCTCCTCGGCGGGCATGGTGAAGTTGTGGATCTCGAAGAGGCCGGCCATCATGCTGCGGAAGTTGCGGCCGACGAACTGGTGCATGAGCTCGATGCCGCCGTAGCGCTTCTCGATGTTGTACTTCTCGAGGATCTCGTTGGCGAGCTGCGCGCAGGCCGTGAAGGCCGCGATCTCGGACAGCACGAGCGTGTTGTCGCAGTCGAAGAGGATGCACTTGACCTGCAGTCAAGAATGTCAGCGAGCTGGCGTCCGGAATGAGCTCCGAAAACAACTTACGGCAGGCATTTTGGCGGTTTATTTGGTTGTGATTATGAGATCTACTACGCGAGAACAGGAGAAAAGCTGCGGGAAGAGAAGAGAGAAATCGCGATTTGTTGATGTCGATGACAGATTTGTAGTGATCGGCGGCCTGTGACAAGGTGGGGGGCAATCAACAGGAACCATGCGGATGGAGGGGCAATGGAGGGGCAAGTGGGTTCCCAAAAAAGAGCGCAGGCAAGTTTCAAGAAGACTGGCATTCTCAAGATCGCCTCTTGGGCGAGTCAACGGTCTTCGGATCACTCAATGAAGGCAGGATTGCCACATGGTTTCTCGGCTCTATTTCGTTGGGTCTCGGTCAATCTTTCCGTGAAGAAGATCGACTGTAACAAGAGCCAACAGTCAGCTGTTCAGGCAGATCAACTCAGGAACAACATCGAGGCACGAGATAAGAGATTTCGCGTCCCGCCCGTTCACGTAACTGGCCAACGAGAAGCTGCCGTTATCCATGACTGAAACCTTCGGTCTACACGTTCTGCAGCGGAATGATGTCATCAGTCCCCTCCCAATGGGCGGCTCCCGTCCCTACACGTTGTCGAAAAAGCCCGCGTCCTCATTCCGCCGCCAAGGCCGTACGGTCGCCAGGACCCGAGCTTACGTGCTGGGTTCAACGCGGAAGAAGGGTCCTGATGACGTAGGGGCGCATGCAAGCTTGGTCGGAGTGGACATAAATTGGATGTTCGCTTGACTCGTGCCCTAAGCTCGTTGCGTTTCTGACTCTCTTCGAGCCGGTGGTTGGCCCGAGTGCGGTCCGATTGTGGGTACCACGCCGACGGAGTCGACGGCTTTCGCGGCTGGGAAAAACTGGCAATCGCGGGTGTCGATAAGGAGAGGTTTCGTTTGAATGGTGACGGGGATCGGTCTGAGTTGTTACGGATGGTTATGTCAAGTGTTGAATCCCGTCGCACCAACGTTGCCCCAAACGTCTGTCGGGCCGCCCTGAAGTAAAGCGTCCAAGCTTCCAGTACCGCCAGTGACCTATTTCGCAAATGTTGGTCAGCAAAATTCGAAATCTCAAAGCCAAACCAGACTGGCGATAACGCGGACTGACCAAGGAATCGAATTGGCCCCAGTTGGTTATGTGGAAGAAGCCGCCGTCCAGGTTATCCATCGAGGTAATGGAGTTCGCCGTCAAGTCTTCAGCAGGCTGACCTGTTGCAGCTGTTCCACTGAAGGCAGACGTTTCGCTGTCCCCAAGATAGGCACCACCAGGCCGCCTAATTCGTGTCCCATTCATCCCGGGAGTTTGAAGGTGGTCTGCTTGCGGCTCCTTACCAGGAGACATTTCTCCGGCTCGTACGGTCGATACGGAAGCGAGATAGTTGTTGTTGCGAAGCACTTCAAGACGAAGCTCTTGCAACACAACCCCATATCGCTGCATCAAAGATCCTTTGATTGCAATTCTCTCAATATGGGAATGACATCTAGAAGCCAGCTGAAAACAGCTCAGATACGTCTCCGGTACCTCTGCCCGTTGTTGGATGGCGTAAACGTACAGAATGACTACGGCACTGAAGCCATAGTACGGTATAAACTACCCAGAGGTTAACACCTATTACCTTATGCGACAAACTGACAGCACACTGGTTCTGGTAGTTGCGACATACAAATAGTGTGCTGTAAAACTCAGCGGCAGCATCAATCTGATCAATGTGCTCAGCGATGTTCGTAGCAGCGTCGATGCAAGTCTTGATGTTCTCTTGCATCTGGTGTTTTCTGGAAACAGTGGCTTCGCTATTCACCCCTTCGTTTGCTAGACTGGTAAAAGATTTGAGTAGGAAAGGCCGATGGACGAGTATCTGGGCGTGCCAGAAAGCGAGTTTGAGCACATCTCGCTGTCGAAGGACCAATTTGACGAAAATGGCAGAGCTTCCGCCCGTGTCGAGAAGATATGATATGTGCTCTCGCCATTCCGTCAAATCTTGATTGAACTTGGTAGCCAGTATAAAATGCTCTTCTGTTGAGGGAGGATGGATGCCGTACAGAGCTCGAAGGATTTTGGCGAGGATTCTCGACAGCCTAACACCTGGCGTCAGCTTTTTAATGCCTGAAAGACATGCATGCATCGACAACCAGAAAACCAGCCTTACTTGATTTGAGCCACTGTAGCGGAGGTGATGGAAGGACCGCAAATTACCGGCAGGAATGACGACGGCCCGAGCCGGAGTTGCTCGTCGTCGACACACAGAGGCAAGTCTTGGTCAATGTCCTCGTCATGAAAGGTCATTGGTCGGCCCAAAGCGGCACTAAGATAGGTGTTCAGATTGTAAGCACACCAAAAGGTACGCTTCCTGCACTCCAGGTCAACGTGGTCTACGCGGTTCGATGTCTTGGGGTCGATGCGAGACTTTCTATGGATCCCAAGAGCCATTGCAAGATGTGCAGTGACACCGAAGAGGGTCCAGCAATGGTTGAGTCGAGATTGTGCCAAGAGATAAAAGCATTGCGCCAATCGTGCCTGCACATGGGGCAGTCGAATTTCGCCTTTCTCCATCGAAAGCTGGTGCTCTGCGACTGCAAAGAAACGAGCGCTGGTTGCAGAAAGGCGTCAACTCTACCATATGAAAATTGTTATAGAATAAATCTAACCTGGTCTCAGATGACTCCGCGATTGCATCTTTGGTGTCGTTCGGTCGCCGGCTCCTGTAGTTGTTAGAATGCGCAAAGACCATAAACAGCAGGGCTGTCCGGCTTCGAGCCAACTCTTTGTATAGCATAGCTCCATTTGTCTCATACAGCTCCTCCAACCACGCTTCTATGGACGGACGATGTAAGAATCGATGAGTCGTTGCCGCAAAGTCAAAGTACCTCTTTACCATGGACTCCGCTAGAGTCTTGGGAGGAAGGATAGCAAACGAAGAGTCATGACCTGGCAATGGCCGGTCGCCAAAGTTGAAGACTGATGAGTTGAAGTATCCAGGAGACTGGACTTGGAGCTTTCTCTGTATTCTTAAAAGGAATGATACCCCAGAGGCAGGTCCGACGTAGTGTCCCTGCTCGTCAGTCTGGGATGGCTCAGGAGAGTTGCGCATAGACGGCTGATGGTCTGCCTCAGTCGGCTGCTCGGCAGGACGACCGGGAGCCTCACTAGTTGATAGGCCATCATCTAGTTGCGATAGTGATTGAGATGCAAAGCCCGGCTCGGCGGTTCCCCTTGACGTCAACCGGGACGGTGTCATGTCGTTGTACGATTCCCTGCGGCCGACGCCATTGGTCCTATTCCCCTGCCTCGAGGTGATGTCGGAATGCAACAGGGAATCGGTTTGCCCCTGCTCAGCAGACCCATTCTCAAGATCGATTGCAGGTAGAAGCTGACCCCTTCGGTAAGCGGCAGTAAACTGGCAGTCGAGTTGGAGGTGTGCACAGAAGATGCATGGCCAAGTCCCAGAACACCGTGTTTTGCGCCTTGATTCAACATTGTTAGCGGGGGAGCGTCGAACCCTGAAAGATGTCCCGGGAATCTTTACGCTTTGCAACGATCGCAGGCCCTGTTCACCCGCGGCCGGATGGGGTCTTCCCTCGGCCGTTTTGCTGGCCGATCGCCCTCCGAAGCATCGGTTGTGCGTCGACTTCGGGATGATGGTGTTGTCGGAGGTTCGTCCATGGCTTCCTCGGATCATCGATGTGAGTGAGGCAGAGTTGAAGTCGGGTGTTGATGCCTTCGATGTGGGGTGGCCCGAGGAAGAAGCGTGATTCTTACTGTGTTCCGCGGATGCGCTTTTCCGACTTGGAGTCTGCTGTTCCTCGGGAGCTGGAGGGATGCCGATCCTTGTCAAGCTCCTCCTTATCCGTATGTCCGCGGATATTCAAACCCCACCCTGCTGCGACGTTCTCCAACTTCGAGGTGAGCAACCTGCTGATCCCCTTGCTGCATGCTGCATGCTGCGAAAACGTTCGTGGGCTCCGACGTCTCATCTTTGGGCGTTAAAAAGATGCGGAAATTCCGTGGGGCTGACTGATTCGTAGCTGTGTAGACACCGCGAACCCCAAGGTGGATGCTCAACCAAAACAAGAGCTAGAAATCTCTAATCGACATTGCACTGAAATCAACAACCATGTCTCGACGTGGCATTATCAGAGATGTCATCATCACTCCGGTGGCATTTCATGACATGCCCCTGCTGAACAGCGTTGGTGTACACGAGCCCTTCGCGCTCCGCAGCATCATCGAGGTCGTCACAGATGACACCTACGGGTTGGGCGAATCCTACGGCGACTCAACCCACCTGGGCCGCCTGCAACTCGCAGCCGATCAAATCAAGAGCAAGAACTTGACTGTATACGACACAAATTCGATCTACCAAATATGCGTCGAGTCCCTGAAGGGCGACACCACTACCGGCGGCGACGGGATGGCGGGCATGGTGACCACCGCTTCCGTCACTGACAAAGTCTTCTCCCCCTTCGAGGTCGCATGCCTGGACATCCAAGGCAAGATGGCTGGCATCCCGGTGAGCGAACTGCTCGGCGGCCGCGTGAGAGACAACGTCCAGTACTCCGCGTACTTGTTTTACAAGTGGGCCGGACACCCCGGGGATGCGGATGATGAGTACGGCGCCGCGCTTGACCCAGAGGGTCTGGTGAAGCAAGCACGGAAAATCATTGACGAATTTGGCTTCAAGGCCATCAAGCTCAAGGGCGGCGTCTTTCCGCCGGCCCAGGAGGTCGAGGCTATCAAGGCCCTGCATGCCGCGTTCCCTGGCGTGCCCCTAAGACTGGACCCTAACGCTGCGTGGACGGTTGAGACCTCCAAGTGGGTAGCCAAGGAGCTCGAGGGCATCGTCGAGTACTTGGAGGACCCGGCGCCGGAGATCGAAGGCATGGCGGCTGTAGCGAAGGAGGCATCCATGCCCTTGGCCACGAACATGGCCGTCGTTGCCTTTGCTCACCTCCCCCCCTCCATCCTGCAGAACGCCGTTCAGGTGATTCTATCGGACCATCACTTCTGGGGCGGATTGCGCAGGTCCCAGACACTGGCCGCTATCTGTGCGACCTGGGGCATGCGGCTTTCGATGCACTCCAACAGCCATCTCGGTATCTCGCTCGCCGCCATGACCCACCTCGCGTCGGCGACGCCCAATCTCGACTACGCCTGCGACACCCACTGGCCGTGGAAGCCTCGAGACGAGGACGTTGTTGTTGATGGTGCTCTCAAGTGGAACGACGGTGGCGTGGACGTCCCCACTGCACCTGGGCTAGGGATCGAGCTCGACAGACAGAAGCTTGCTAAGCTACATCAACAGTATCTGGATTGTGGACTGAGGAAGCGGGATGACACTACTTATATGCAGAAGTTCCAACCAGAATTCTCTGCCAAAATTCCCAAGTGGTGAGGCGGATAGTTGAAATAGCTTGTATTGAATAATCTGATGATTCATTGAACCTTATGTCCACCTACTTGTAGTGAGAACATTGTGATATGATATTTTCCCGCAGTGAAACTGTAGAGGACAATGATTTAGCCGAGAATAGGTGATCAGGGCCGGATTTTCCACTTTAGGAGTTTGTAAATGTGCAAACTTTTCTGCACATGATAATCAAGGCTAGGGGTATCGTTCGCGGGCCATCTTCGATTTCTATTAAGAGATTTGGGCATCTGAAGCTCACTGTCCATTCGCAACCGTTCAACGGAAGCGTTGCAAGTACTAACCGTTGGAGACGGGCTTGGCTGGCGCTTCAGGCAGATGGAAATCGATATGTCTCATCTCTATGAACTACTACGTGGGTAAGTATGTAATACATGTAACCATGGGATTCTCGAGGAAAGAGAATACAAAGAAAACCTCTTATCGAGAAGCCTCGTGACCTTGTTTCGGAATTAAGGATGACAAAGATCCCGTAGACCGATGACCGAGTCTTTTGATAGTCGGCAGTCGTCAGACGCCCGGTCCGGAATTTGCACGGACGTGCTCCAAGGCCTGTGCTATTTTCTTAGAGGTGTTCAGTACCTCAGGTTGAGGTAGAGAAGAGAATGCAGCAGGATCGGAAGTAAACAACGACTGACAAGCTTCGGAGGCTCCATTCCCCCATGACCCTCGGATGAACTAGACCAGAAGCAAACTCCCCGGCAGCAGCGACCCTGGTCATGAACTGATTATCCTCTCACGTATCCGTGGCTTTCCTTGCCTCATGCCTCGGATGGATCCCCTACGTGCTCACAGGACCCGCCGACACGGGGCTTCGGGGAGTTCCTACAACTGGGGAAGACTGGGAGAATGCGGGGGTGGAGATGATCCTCCTTCCCCAGTGCGGGGAAGTGAACCAGAAATCGGTGCTTTTCCTTGCTCAAGTAACAAGTAGACTGTGTCGTTGACAGCGTAACGTGAGAGGCTGTGTCAATTTTGTAATGAGTTGTGTGGGTTGCACTTTTATAAATATCATATTTCTCAAGAATCCTTCCTGGCTGATGTTCATTTGGGAATTTCTCGGTACCTTACCTTAGAGAACATTCTCTGTCTCCCAGACCGCCTCACCACGTATTGACTTGTACATAATATACTCCCTCATTCAAGCCCTGGAGGCCATCGACAGCAGAAATGGGCAAACAGCCAGCTGGACACCGTGGAAACTCTTCCAGGTCAATCTGGATAGGTTTGGCCATCAGTCTTGCAGGGTAAGTCAAGCCACTTTACATCAAGCTTAACTCGAACCAGTAAACTGACTCGTATCTCCATCCAGTTTCGTGTATGGTATAGACACGGGAATCATCGCTTCCACCATTGCCCAAGAGACCTTTAAAACCTACATGTATGGCGCAGCCTTGGAAAACGCGTCGGTTCGAGCCGGTATCGTCTCTGGCTACTATGCCGGCTACGCAGTCGGTAGCGGTGGCTCCGCCTACACCATGGACAAGATTTCGCGGCGCTGGACCCTGCTTCTCGGATCGTGTGCCAGCGTTGTTGGTGCCGTGCTCCAGACCGCCGCTGTCAACCCGGCCATGATGATCGTCGGCCGTGCGTTCTCGGGCTTCTCGACAGGCATGGTTTACCCAACCGCCCCGGTCTACCTGGCCGAGCTCAGTCTTCCAGAGAACCGCGGTTTCCTTGTCGGTCTCAAGGGTCTCATGAACACTCTGGGCTTCTTTGCAGCTGGATGGGTTGGCTACGCCGGCTCTTTCGCCCGTGGCGACCTGCAGTGGCGTGTGCCTCTAGCCACCCAGATCCCACCCGCACTCTGCCTGGCAATCATGACAATATTCCTGCCCTACTCCCCGCGTTGGCGTAAGTGGACCATCTGAACGAATGACTAAGAGTTGGGGCTATGTGAGCTAACACCACCCGCGACAGTGGCAATGAGAGAGCGCTATGACGAAGCGAAGACGGTCATGTATTCCCTCCACCACCACCGCGGTTCCGAAGTCATCGAAAACGAATTCGCAGAGATGTGCAGCCAAATTCAATTAGAGTCCGACAGGAAAAGGAAGTCCAACTTTATGAACCTTTTCACCCGTCAATACATCCGCCGCACTCTCCTCGCGTGCTTGACGGTCAACATGATGAAGCTCTCGGGCTCAAACATTATCCAGAACTACCAGTCCATCATGTACAACTCTCTCGGCTACGAGGGCCAGACTGTCCTTCTGATCGGCGCTCTCTACGGATTTATGGCCGTCATTGGCCAGATTATCAACGTCTTCTTCGTCGCTGACCACTGGACCCGCCGCGCAACTGTCATCTCAGGAAGTTACTGCCTTGCGGTTCTCCTCGCAGTTCTGACGGCATTATCCGAAAGATTTCCGGAAGGGTCGAACCCCGCCGGCTCTCGCGCTGGAGTTGCATTCATCTTCATGTTTGCTTTTGCCTACTCGTTCTTCTTCAACAGTGTGAACTGGGTTCTCGTAGCAGAGATTTTCCCTCTGGACCTCCGCGGTGTCGGTGTTGGCTTCTCGGTATTCACACAGTCCGTCACGGCAATTTGGCTTTCTTATGCGGCCTCAATCGCGTTTGATGTCATTTCCTGGAAGTTTTACTTCGTCTTCATTGCGTGCAATTTGTTCGCGGGCACGATCTACTTTTTCTTCCTCCCCGAGACGCGCTTCCTGTCCCTTGAAGAGGTTGCGGCGAAGTTTGGCGATGAGATCGTGGTGAATCCGCCGAAGCAGTTGGATGAGGAGCCATCCGAGAAGAACCAATCCAGTGTCGAGAAGGCCGAGGTCTCGTCTGACCACCTCGAGGACTCGAAGAAGTGAGTTGAGTGAAAAGAGACAGAATACTTAGGAAGTTAATAGCTAGTCCAAATTGAAAATGACGCTTTTTGGTTGAAACATCGAAACTAAGGGTCCCAGATTGCATGTCAATGCTGTCTTTCTACCCACTCAAAGTGAACGCAACATGCCTCGCAACTTCCCCATGACATCAGACTCGTGCAGTAGAATTCTTTCATAATTGTGGAGAGGGTAGACCAAAGAGTCTGAAATATTTGCAAGCATATGTAATATCCAACGGTGTTAATCATTCATCGTCTCTAAGTCCATGGCCCAAGCCGAGCAACATGGCTGTGCCCTCACAACCTGGCCTTCACATCCTCCTCTCGACCGTCCAGGTTTGGATGCGGAACTCTTACAGGCCGAGTGACAGCGTAAAAGGCAAGGCCTTCAGATTTGGTGGAGAACTGGACGGCAGACTTCTGTCAGTCTACCAAGAAAGAGACAGTGGGTCAGTGAGCATGTGACTAACCTTCACCTTAGATCCAACATGGAAAAAGGCGAAGTCTCCGGGGACCAAGTGGTGGGTTACCCCAGTAGCCTCGTCCTATGATTTGTAACACTGTCGTTAATGCCGGTAGTCAATTTGCAAGGGCAAGTGGACATACCAAGATGTCGATCTGGCCTTTAAGGATATACTTCGTCTCCTCAAAGGTGTAATTCGCAGGTCGGGCAGGCCCTGCAGTGATCTTGTAGAACCCAGACGTGAAGTATGATTGGGAATCGGTGGTATTGGTCCGAATACTGACGGGTTATAAGTCATCTGCGGTCACTTCCGACACGTCCGAGACTCACGAGTGAAAGTCGGCGACCGTAGCGTTCTCGCCTTCGGGGAGGGGAATGAACTCTTGTCCAGCACCCTTGATGATGGTGAGGGGGATGATTTTTGCAGACCCTGTCAAAGTAACATACATCAGTCAGAGTTCACTTCGACATCTTTTGTCCGAGCGTTCTTGTAGTAACCTACTATTGGTTGTGCTTTTCTGAATGATGCGGGCAGTTTTCAAGTGAGAGCGGCAATCACATCAGGTGGCGCGCCTCGAGGTAGACCGTCATAGATATAAGAGTCTAGATAATCGTCGGCTGTACTTCCGATCTGAATTCGGTGCCTTGCCGTGAGCACCGCTGACCGTTGATGTAAGTCGGGACCCGACCCGGCGTGTTACGATCGGATCAGTGGCCGTCCTGGAGTGGGGTTGAGCAGGGGTGGTGCGCGGAGTCGACCCCGAGCTAACTCCAGAGGAGCCCCGTTAGCAGACACACATACATATGCGCATTTCAATTCCTATTCTTACTTCCGCTGCAATCACAACAAAAAGCTACCACAGTTCTCAGCCACAGCTGTGTTTATACAGTTTCAATGCGTTAGAAGACATGGATGTGCCACAAGGTTGAAGGTTCTGAAAGTAGCTTCAGTCGGGGAAGTCCGCGCGTCCCGCGCGGCATCACGGAGTCCCCTTGTCACCGCAACCAAGAAGGCCGCCGGGGTCCGTCTTGGTCCATTGTATTCGTACGGGGAGCCATAGGTATCCGTGGCCGCGACTCTGTAGGTTGTGATATTCGTTTCTATGACGTATGAAGTCTCCGGGCTTGGTTCTCGTCTTCGACCTACGTGCCGTATGAATCAACACATCCCGCAGCAGCAAGTCAACTACTTGTTATTTACTCTACAATACCTGTTCCATGACAATGAGCCTTGCTGGAAAGACTGTCGTTGTAACCGGCGGTGCATCCGGTATTGGGCTCGCCATCGTCCGAAACCTCGTTCGAAATTCGGCCTTGGTACACATCATCGACAGATCCAACGCCATTCCGGAAGACTTAAAGGCTCATTATGGGAGTCTTTGGTTTTACCCATCAGTTGACATCAGTGTCCGGGAAGAAATCACGCAAGCATTCAATGAAATTGTGAGGAAAGGTCAACCCCTCCATGGACTTGTCAACTGCGCTGGTATTGTGAAGGTGCACTCCACCACAATCGAAAGCGACGCAGCCTTCAGGGAAGTACTAGACGTAAATCTAGTCGGGACATGGAATGCCACAACAGAATTCATCCGTTTGGTGCAGACGACGGGAGATTCAGACCAGAAGTCGGACGCCAGCATCGTCAACATCGGGTCTGCGGCGTCATACAGAGGATTCACCAGAATCCCGGGCTATGTTGCCAGCAAACATGCCGTCCTTGGTTTGACCAAGACATGGGCGCAGGAGTTTGGCCAGATGGGAATCAGGGTAAACATGGTGGCACCCGGAGTGGTCATGACACCCATGACCAACGTCGATGGCAGTGGTAAAGCCGACGAGCTCACTGGGATACCATGTGCACTCGATCGGTTGGCGAAGCCAGAAGAGATTGCCTACGTGGTCCAATATCTACTTGGCAGCTCGTCTTCTTACGTGAACGGCCAGGGAATCGAAGTCAATGGTGGTTGGCTGTGAGGGGTTGCCGCGATTGTGGCTGAGTATTGTGGCTTCAGTTACCTGCTGTTCTGATAGGAGTGAGTATGTGATCTCGAATAAGGAGAGTTGGCAAATTACCCATCCACCTTTCGGGCCGTGGCTGCTGAATGCTTGCATGTCCTCTCATAGAGTGAGAGAACACACAGGCTCGCAATACTTGTTGTCGCAGCAGCGGCCACGGCAGCTGTTGCGACAGTGAACACGTTTGTCTCGCTGACCCTGCATGACATTCAGCCCCATATCACAGACATTGAAAACATATCGAATGTAAAACACGACCACTGGGAAGACGTGAAAAATAGCCGTGATTGCCCAATGGACTCGTAATTGTTATGTCATCGTACTAAGCACAGACTAAAACATCACTGTCGACAGTCTTCCCAAAATTCATTTTCAACATGCCAATTTGAGTCTCGCTACAGAGAAACAACCAAGCTTTCAAAGCACCACAGTGACCCAAAATCTGCGCAGGCCGATCAATTGTAAACTCTCTCGAAGACATTACGTTTCCCAGCTGGAGTTTCCATCAGTTCCGTCAAGCTAGGCCAAGCTCTAAATAGCAGGAGGGGGAGGCTGCTGGTTGTTGGTGGGAGGAGGAGGAGGAGGCCTCTGGTTGGGGTTGACAGCCCGTGCGCTGTTTGGCTTGGGCGGAGGCGGGCTGTTGGTCGAAGGAGGGGGAGGAGGAGGCTGTTGATTGGGGTTTACCGCTCTGCGACCGTTCGGCTTATGGGGAGGAGGCTTGTTGTCGACAGGAGGAGGAGGAGGCTGCTCGTTCGGGTTGACAGCCCGAGCTCCGTTCTGCCTTGGGGGCGGCGGGTTGTTGCCGGCGGGAGGGGGAGGGGGCCTCTGGTTCGGGTCAATAGCCCAAGCTCCATTCGGCTTGGGCGGAGGCGGGTTGTCGTTGGCAGCAGGATGAGGAGGAGGCTGTTGGTTCGGGCTCACAGCCCTCCGTCCATTTGGCTTAGGAGTAGGAGGCTTGTTGTCGGCGGGGGGAGGAGAAGGTTGTTGATTCGGGTTGATGGCTCTCGCCCCGTTTGGTCTGGGAGGAGGCGGGATGTTGTTGTTGGGAGGGCGAGGAGGCTGCTGGTTGGGGTTCAAAGCTCTACCAAAATTTCCCCTATTGGCGTTGTTGGCACCATTGACATTGTTGGTGTTTCCGTTGTTGTTGCGACCCGCGCCAGCGGCACCCGCATTGTTGGCGTTGTTGGCGTTGCCGTTGTTGCGACCAGCGCCGGCGGCCTCTCCGCTCGTATTGCCGTTGTTTCCATTGTTTCCATTCGCAGGAGGAACATTGTTGTTGTTGTCGTTGTCGTCATTAGGGGGAGGGGGAGGAGGCTGCTGGTTGTTGCCAGTGTTTCCATTGTTACCACCTCCAATGGTACCAACTCCACCCTGGGGAGTAGGAGCTAGCGGAGGGTCCAGGTTAGCAACATAATTGATATGTTTCGAGGTGCTTGTGAGGCGACTAACCTGTCAAGGCATTTCCCGTAAGAAGGGCGATGGCGAGGACGGTGAGGGTAGAGTAGCGCATTTTGGTTCAACACTAGGTTTTGAATGGGAGATAAAACTATGTGTGGAAAGTGAGGGCACTCCTGAGTGATCGATGTGGTCGTTGAAGTCAAGACTAAGACTAAGGGGTAGGTGTAAAGGTGCACAGCACGATGTGAATGTCTAAGAGTCGGATAGGAAGGTGTCGATGAGGATGAGAATGATGAGTGTCACGCAAAAGTGGAACCACAATTGCTAAGCCAGCAATTACACCTATATATCGTCACAATGAGGGAGAAGAAGTGAATCTACAGAGAAGCTGCCGGGCTCTTATACTGGAGTTGTCACTTCGATACTGCAGAGTGGATGGACATCAGTACACGTAAGGGGTCTTCAACTTCAGCTCCATCCCGACTCAGCCTGCCATTCAGCTGACGCTTCTCGGCTGTGTTTGCCGATGTTTAGACACGTCAACGCGTGTAGCATACAGGCTTGAGCAACATCACGACATCGCTGACACCGCGCATCTTGCAACACCGGGAGTTTAGATGGCCTGTCATCGCCCGCCGACCTCAAACAAGCTCGGACATGTCTTTAGCTGCATAACCCAGCCGCATCGAACGATTGCGAAGCTTGAGTTAGGTAAAAGGAAAACAAGAAGCATACTCGTCCAAGTCTAATGACAGAGCGGCAGCTCCGTAGAGGCGGTTCTGGAGACTTCAATGCCGGGCTGATTCCTATTGGATGCACGGGTAAGCGGGAGCGATGTGGGATTGCGGGAGCTTTTTTTGGAAAACGTGCCCATTTCGGAGAAAAATGGACAAAGGGGGGGTGGTTCCCGGGAAACTGGGGATTTCTGTCTCTGACGTTGCCCTGTAGATTCGCAATTCTCTTTAGTCCCCGCATGTTCTGGTTTCGACTCGCCTGTGACAAGCCGGGGGGTTGATTGCGCGGCCGATCTACACGTGATGTGGGAGCGACCCGGCCTCGATGGCCGATTCCAGCAAATCATCACATTTTTAGTCGTTTTTGAGCCTTCTTTTTCTTCATGAGCTGAGAACCTCAGACCGGAGCGCATGGATCGAGGCTCGGTTACTCAAACATTCATGTTCTAGAACTCATGGACGAAGCCACGGAGTTGAGCCATTGTGCGACACACCGCTCCTTGATTCGCCTATCCGACCTCCTCATTGCCGGTGGTGCTCGCAGCTACCTCTGAGGATATCATAATACGAAGTTGATATTTGTAGCATTGAGAGAGTGCATGGCCGTGCAGGGCTTAGACGACGCGAGGCGCAGACGTATGGTGACGTTTTCCCATTGAACGTTTGGACCCTCTCAGGGTATCCTGCATTCTTATGACAAAGAATACTGCAAGGCTCCTCGCGATCTTAAGGTAGACTTCTCGTGGTAAGAAAATCCCAAGCACAAGTCTCCCAACGATGCTTGACTGTACGCCTCATGTCCCTTTGACTACCGACGGCTGCAGATACAGACGCAGGGACATATTACAGGTTGACGCAATACAGCTGGGTAGCGCGTATCTTAGAGCAGTTACCCGTTCTTGACCACTGACCAGATTAGTAACTTTAGCTTTTGCTGCTCTGTGTAAATCTGTGGGTCGAGTTATGTTTCTGCGAACATTTCACCAGTCGTTTCGGGGCCGAACGGGACAATGCTCATTTCGGACGACACGACGGGCTTATTACATACCTAGGCATAGAGATGTCTGACCAGTCGTTTACCAACACACAAATGGCCATGATGGTTCCAGGTCCTGGTCGAAAGCAGGGCCAGAGCTGCTGTGTGATATTCTCTGGTAGTATTTGTTGAACGATTGTCGTGCTTAGGTGCATTTAACTAAGCCAACTGCCCTCCTGATCTCAGTTTGGCCGAGTTCAATTTGCATTGTGGCGTCACATATGGGTAAGATGGTCAGAATCAGCAGCTGAGCAACGGCTCAACAGAGGCCAGAAATGAGAAGCAATGGATATTGTTTTATACCCCTTGCCCTCACTTTTCAAAGCAAAAAGCAAAGTTAAAAACGGTTGTCGATTGGTCTGAATTGTAAGTCGGCCCTTAGCGAAAGGATCTTGTCAGACTCGTGTACCGTCAGATCATGGTTGTGAATCGCAGGAGGCCGCCCATATTGCTGCCTAGGTAGCCCCCACAGTTGACTTCCTGCCCACCGACGCCTGCCAGGTAGTTTCAAACTTCGAGTTTGAACATTCAATTATCACATACAAGGAAAACTACAACAGTCGAAATCTTTTGCTTTTGAACATTATAGCCACCGACAATGGCTCAAACGAAAAATACGCCCGTCGAAGGGCAAATTGATGAGCCTACTGAGCCTTACCGGTACCAAGCTCTGAATGACGCTCGTCTAGAATTTCGACTCCTTCGCCTTTTACCAGCCGACTCGGCGACCACGCCGCTTGCATGCCGGCTGGAAACTGCAAGCGGTCTCACCCGTCCATCTTTTGAGACGCTCTCGTACACCTGGGGAGGAGAAACTCCAAGCGAGCGGCTAATCGTCGACGAAAAATACCACCTCAACATCACTCCAAACTTAGCAGCCTTTCTGCGACAACGCCGGGACCCAAGGGTAGAAGTTGACCTGTGGGTGGACGCGGTCTGCATCAACCAGAGTGATGTGGCCGAAAAGAACAATCAAGTGCCCGCCATGACCGTTCTTTACATTGCATGTCGTGCCGTCACAATCTGGCTTGGGCCTGCAGCCGACAACAGTGACGCGGCCCTCACTGAGCTAGAAAGCCTGTCAAGGTCGACCGTCTACGGCGCAATGCCTGCCATCTCCCGGGAAACAGCTGCTGCGATCGGAAAGCTTCTGTCCAGGCCCTGGTGGACCAGGGTCTGGATAGTGCAAGAGCTCTGCTGGGGCGGTGTCGGCAGCAAGTTGATGATGTCGAACCTGCGCTGCGGTAGTCGCTCGATTAGCTGGCATGACCTCGTTATCGCATGTGCGCGGATCAAGGTTCACGAACTCAGCCTTCGCCAGACTATTCATGGCGTTGACAATGTGCTTCATCTTGAGTCTGTTCGCTGGAGCGGCGAGCGAATGTACGTGAAGGGCAGCACCACGGGTTTTGATGAGAATGACTTCTTGCGTTTGGTCTTTCGTTACCGGCATTTTAACGCTACAGACCCGAGGGACAAAGTCTATGCTGTGCTGGGTCTGTTGAAGAGCAGACCTGGCCTCGACACAAAACGACTGCGCGTTGACTATGGAGTGAGTGTGGAAGAAGTGTACCTCAGATTTGCGATTATCATGGCTCTAGGGCCACCAGGACTGGAGATACTTCGATATTGCTTTGGGTCGTCAGATGACCAGTCCGGCTGTAGCCCGTCTTGGGTTCCCGACTTGTCTTGCAAGCGTCGAGAAACACCTCTACCGGTCCGCTCGACAGAGACTGAGGAAGCAGTCCCGTGGTGGGCCGTTCCCCAACACAAAGGCGACACGATCATTTACCCCACTAGCCACGAAAAAGCAGGTGAAATGGCACGGGAGGCTCTAGAGGATGATAGCGGTGTGGCATTTGGAGAGTCTGGAGCAGGTTTCATGGGTGCACTCCCGCCTAGTGTCAGAAAAGCTATGCAGGATCTCATGGACCAAGGAGATCTCGTATTGGCGAGTTTACCGGGAAGCCAGCACGCTGACCCCAACAAAAATTCAAGCATGAGCGAGACGCTGGAAAGAATCCTGGCGTCAAACGAAAAGATAACCCAACGGTCATTCCTCAGGGATTGGTTTGACGAACAGGAAGAAAAACGACCGGAGTACAGCACAGGAACACGGGACGCCGTCAGCAATGCGTTGAACTTTTCGCCGGACCTCAAAAGTATGATCGCGGATGGTTTCGTATGGGATACGATTGAGTCAACCCACCAGCCATTTCCGGAAGATCTGAATTTGGACTGGGAGCCTTCGACCGACTTCATGATCGCCGTCGCAGAGTGCAAGAAAATGGCAATGATTCAACACCACGACCTAAATCCATACGGGAGCGACAAGGCTAAAACCTGGGCACTGTGGGACTCTATCTTCGCCGGGCAAGTCACTGATTCGCAAACAAGCCCTGACGATTGGCAGCCTCTTCTGCCGTCAACGTGGACCAGAGCTGAACCGCCGCTCGCCTCAACCAAGCCAGGACAAGTGGAACTGACTGAGATATCGGAAATGGCCATTGAATGGAAGGATGAGAATGCGGCGGAAATGGGCGATGAAACCGACTGGTCGGCCGTTGATTTCGACAAGACATTCAACCCTCTGCACCGGACAGAAGAAGAGCGACTTTCGACAAGAGAACGCTTCCGAAAGCTCGCACACTTGTGGGACTCACAGCCCTACGACATTTATCATCGCCCGTTCAAACTTCCCGGCGTTGTACCGGATCCCTACTGGAATTGCCGGGTCGAAGACGACATAAAGGCCCGGAAGCAAAGTGCCGCCTCGCGTTGCAAAAGATGGGTCAATGGTATCATAGGCCCCGATCAGGAAACTACCAACCGGATGAGGGCCTTTGCTTCCAAGACCTTCGCCGAGAGGCCATCCCTGATCCCGCAGGGAACGGCTGACTTCCCACTCGAGAGATACGCTTTGGGTCGCCGCTTCTTCGTCACGAGACGCGGTTATCTGGGCATTGGACCTGCGGATGCTCGAGAGGGCGACTGTGTAGTCATACTGCTCACAGCTCAAGTCCCCTTTGTCCTCCGGGGATGCAGTGACGATAACTATAAAGTCGTGGGAGAGACATACGTCTCCGGCATCATGAATGGAGAGGCAATGGAGGACCTCACCGAAGGGAGGCTGAAATCGGAACCCATCGCGCTGGTTTAATGTCTTTTCCAGACTACTGTATGGTTGAACATTTAACGGCGGGAATGTCCGAGAATGCGGTTAGATGAAAGGATCACATAAATTCCTTGGAGTTACTATGACCCTGTCATGTATTTTGTCGCTTTAGCTTGTGAAGGATGTAATAGTCGAAAGAAGCAGAATGTGTAGTTGATATCCAAGCCAAGGATTGCAAAATTCTATTTCAAATGAGCGATCAGAGTAAAGCAGCCGGTTGAATGTGCTGGCTTCCTCCTCCGACAAGCTTCTCGACCACCTTGTCAATCTCGTAATGGTACATCCACGTAGCTTTCTTCTCACTGGCTCTCTTCACTCGCTCCTCAATCTCATCGTCAGCGGAGAGCTTTTCTGCCAAGAGAGCCGAGTTGATGGCAGCAAAGTTGTCGAGGACCCCGTACAAGTCCCGGTAATGTGGCGATCTGATCTCGTCATAAAGCTTCAAGCCAGCCGCCAAGCCCTCGCCGTTCCTTAAAGCGAAGTCCACGCTACGTGTCAAAGCGTAGACGTCCTCCAGTGCAAAGCCTGCACCGGCGCCGAATGCACCCGACAGCGGGTGTGACGCGTCCCCGATCAAAGCCAGCGCGTCGTCAGAGATGACGCTATCCAACCGGGGCCCAGAGAACAACGCAAACTCTTCCGTCTTGCCCTGCGAGGCAAGTTGGATGACTTTGCGCACAGGCTCATAAAACTCATCGTACTCGGCGGCAATGGTCGAAAAGTCGAAGGGTCGGCCCCAGCTGACGTGTTCCTGGCCCTCGATTGGGCGCTTGAGTCGCGCGGTGACTTCAAAGTCATCGTTACCAAGTGGGCAAGTGAAGACATACTTTCCACCCGTGTTTTGCCAGAAGACAGGGGTCTTTGGGATTCCCTCGATGCCAAAAACGGTGGATTTGGAAATAATTGCGCGATATGCGGACTGTCCATTGTACTTGATCTTGAGGGCTGGGAATGCGAAAGACCTCACAAACTGTACTTGTAAGCATATCGTCCTGGATTTTCTGGTAATGACTTTCATACCGATCGAATACCATCCGCGCCAACAAGTAAATCAACCTCGTCAACGAAGCCGTCCGAAAAGGCGATTTGAATCTTCCCGCCCGGCAGTTTAACGATGTCTGTCAACTTCTTGGAAACCTTGATCCGGGACTGGTCAACTTCCTGAAGCAGAGCTGATTGCAACTTCGACCGGACCATCCGGCAACTTCGCTGCTGCAGAGGGACATCATCGGAGTGACTGCTCTGCTCGAGCAGCTTTCCGGTTCTTCCGTTTCTGTAAAACAGTCCTTCATTAGCTTCGAGACAATTATGAGTTACGACGTGTTCGTTCGGAAGTCTTACCTAGGCTGACCGCTTGTGCCATCCGGCGATCTGTAAAAGTCCTTCGGATCTATGTTCTTGGCTGCTCCGATCAGCTCTAACAATCGCCAAGTGTGACGTTGAAGACTGATCCCGCCACCAGTCTCACTAATCTGGGGCTTCTTTTCGTAGAGAGTCCAGTCGACGTAGCCCAGTTTGCCGAATTCAATTGCCGCACCTAGACCACCTGATCCCCCGCCGATGATGGCGACCTTGAGAGAACTTTGGCTGGGGTGATTCGCAACCGTCATGGTGGATAGTATGACTCCTGTGGTCTTAAAATATTGGCTGGCAAGTTCTTGGGATCGGTCGTCTTAGTAACTTGGCACGTCCACAGAATACGATTCGATTAGATCTCGCGGCTTGCGTGGCATTTTATGCTTTCATATTGCCGCAAGATGTCGCCCAATGGAAGAGGTCTATCAGGTCATTTCGCTGCATTGCGCAATCTTCGGAGCATATTGTGAATCCGGCCAACGCCGATAAAGGATCTGAAACCCCCACGTAAAGGGCTGAAAACATATCCCAGTGGGCCGCGCAGGCCGAAAGTATTGATAACTGCTGACAGAGCGAGTTGACAACGTCGGAGACTAAAAGGTCCGGTGATCTTACTCGGACAACTGAGAAGACTCATTGATCGAGGCTCTGCGAGTGAGTTTGAACGCCAGCATCGCCCCACACTTTTCTTGCTTGATAAGCTTGACAAGTGGAACCACACCCACATAGCTGAGGGAAAGCCATACAACGAAACACAGGAAGCAGTGTAACATACCAGAACTGGGGTAAAATAGCGAGTGCTCGCGTTGTTAGTTTGAACAGGGAAAATATCTGCAGGCTAACAAGACTGACTTTTGACAGATGGCCACAAACACATTCCATCACACCTATGCATCAACTCGATGTTAATTGGCCCAGGCTTTTGCAAGGCTGTTGCATGTTAGCTACCTAACTACCTTTCACAAAATCATCTGACTTGGATTAGATAATTTGCAGGACGAGTCGATGAACCCAATGACAGTTTCAGGCCTTATGTTGTCCTCAGACTCGCGATTGATAGGTAACGTATGAATATGGAGGCTCGTGGGTAACTCTGCGCACACCAGGTAGGTATCTGGGAGTCTCAAATACCAAGTGTGGTGAATTGAGTTGGACTTACCAGCTCTTTATTCATTTACTAGCTATGAATACCTTAGCTCTGACTAAGGTTGGTAGCATCAATACCCATTGCTCGCCGTGTTCATGAAATTAGCGCTGTGTGGATTCCGGACGTTTGCGTCGATCATGCCGGCATCATTGGTCAGATTCTGCTTCACTTTCGGCGTCCGGCTTCTGTTATGTGGCCTATGTTAACAACATTGCCCAATCCTGTCTAAAGAAAGATCATCCCATCGGCTGATACACTTGATATCATGGATTCGTTATAGTCAGCCACCTGAGAAAGTCACCTCATTTAGGAGCCTTCAGCTGGCATTCACATAGGTTTTATTGAAACGTAATTGAGTTCAATGAATTATTTATACTGAGAGGCTGGCTGGTCGACTGCCACTTGAGTTTGATGCCCTGGAAAGCTGGCAAACGTGTCTTCATTCCCTAGAGAAAACGAATAGACCCTCCAGCTGTCACCTTACCAGGGGCATATCCCATACGCCCCCAGCACCTTTCCCGCATCTGCATCCCTGTCGCCTTTGACAACCGCAGCAACTCGGTCGCCGCCATCGGGCGGGTCTGCGGCACCCAGAGATCCAGGGTCTCCAGTGAAGTTCGTGGCGCAAAGTCCTGGATCAGCACCGAAGACAAGAAACCCATCTGCTTTCAGGCGGGCTGTGTACATGGTCATGAGCATATTCAGTGCCGCCTTGCTCACTCTGTACTCTGTGCCGTGCGGGTTGTAATATGGAGAGGCCGCGTCGGCTGCGTGGGTGATGGACCCCATGCTGGAGGTGACGAAGACGAGACGCGGAGATTTGTGTGAGGTCTTTCTCATCAAGTCAAGAAAGGACTCGGTCACCCCCAAAGAACCGATGACATTGGTCTCCAGTACTCGTCGAAACGCTTTGGTTGTAGGGGGGCTGGCCATGGAGATTATGCCAGCATTGTTGACCAGCACGTCGAGTCTTCCGAACTCAGACTCTACAAAGCGAGCGGCGGCCTCGATAGAGTCGCTGTCCGTCACATCGATCTGAGTCCAGGAAACGGTCCCTTTTAAGCCCGTGTTGCTCAACAGCTCCTTCACCGCTGCCTCTCCTTTTGCGGCCTCTCGACTGCCAATAATGACATGATACTCGGCAGATGATAGGAGGAGGTTCTTGGCCGTTTCATATCCGACGCCCTGATTGGCACCTAGATGCCCATGTCTTGTCAGGAGACGGAAACGGGGGTGCTGAGGTGGATATGAGCTACTTACCTGTGATTAAAACGATTCTCTTGCTTTCGGACAACATCTTGTTTCGACTTGCTTCCTGGAAGACACACTTGACTCAGAACAATTCCCTCGTCACGGTCAAACTATATAAGATGTGAACACAGTTGGCTGGAGACCAACACAAGATTGTGGCGTGGTGGTGTCGATCCGGAGATAGACAAAGCAAATCCCGGGCATAAGGGTATGTCCGTGAACCTCTCATCCTTCAACAAAGCAACATGCAAGGCGCAGTTGGATCTTCAAAAGTACCAAGCTTTCCAGAGCCGTCCCGCGTTTGTGGGCCACGAGCGTTGCGCAGATCATGATTGCTGCTCTTGATTTGCCAGCGGCTTTCCATTTTGTTGGCGCTAACGTGGAATCTTGCAAGGGAGGCGACGAGGTTGGTTCAAAGTGCACCGCGCTGCTGCGTGCCGCTTATCCGTACTGTCAGGCACCGTTGTCTGTTAACGCAACATGTAAATACGCAGCGGATAATTAAACAGAGTGCAGTGTATATAAAAAGGTCATCGTTTGTGATTGTAGGCGATCATCCATGCTTGGGCAGTTGAAGAGGTGATTCATAAATAATAGAGAAAGCATTACAAAAGTTGCAGCCCCGGTATAGAACACGATTAGGGTTCTGAGATCGGGACACCAAGACACGACATTTGTGTCTGATATTGTTTAAATGTGTTGTTCATCAGTTTGTGAAGGCTGTGGACAGATTTCAGGCCTCATCGCAGAACTAGGGCAGCCTTCTTGACCAGCATCTCATTTTACAGAATTAGACCTAAACACAGGAAGCGTGCGGCGTTGGGAACCGACGGGGGCTATAAATGTGGAATGTTTATAGCATTGGAAAGCTAAGATACCTCAAAACTGCTTGTCGCCCTCAAGAACGTTGTTGGAATAGTGGCTAGCTAAGGAAGGGACCGGCCACTCGTGGCCGCCCCAAGCAGCGTTAAGGGCCCTTAACGCCGCCCAAGGCGGGCCATAAGGCCACGTCTCTGGCCGCGGCCGTAGGCCCCCAATCTTACAGATACATATACAGATATTAAACAGTTGGGAATACCCTCATCGTTTTTGCTTTCCGCCGTACGGCATGACCTGCTTCCAACAAACGTCAAATCTGGCCACACTAGGCTTTGTCTCCAGTGGCATGCAGAGCGTATTTCTAACACATTGATAACGATTTCTGAGAATGCGATAAACGATCTAAATCTGAGGGTTATTCCCAACGGAGTGTGGCTATCAATGATCTGACCAGTACGAAGGGACTTAGAACAAAAAGGTAATGTTTTTAGGCGGTTGGGAAGTCAATGTCAAGAAACGATCTTAAACTATCCACAACCGACGTATTCCATGCTTGTAGTCTACTTTTCTATCTCTATCATCTCTACTATGCCTCCATGTATTGTTCTAAACCAAGTGACAAGCACTCCGCCGCATCCTGTGGGTAGACTGTGCCGCCTTGCCGTCGAATCTCGTCCATAATCTCCATAACCCGGATTGTTTCAGACCAGGGCATCACTTCGCTTTCAAGCTTTCCTGCCAGGACGTCCAAAGCAGCGTTGTCAGCCTCCCAGTAATAACCTCGCCCAACCGGCTTATAATCGTGCTTCTTTCCCGAGTCTCTCCCCACAAGCCCGGCATTCTGATCTCTCCAAAACTTTGGGTAGACATTGAAAGCTTCCGGGTCAGATGGAACCGTCCCGTGCACTTCAATGGTACCGTTCGTGCCTTGAATGCGCGCCAACACATCTGGGTTCCCGGTCGCCATCGTCGTGGAGGTGACTACACCCTGCCGACCGGTGGAAGGGTACTGAAGGATCACACTGGTAGTGACCTCAACATCGCCGTGATGTGTTTGTGCGGCGAGAATCTTCGGCCTCTCGGACGCAAGTGGTGTTCCCGGGTCCAACCCGATCATGGCCCATGTCAGAGTGTAAATGCCTAGATCAAGCAACGAGCCCGCCCCCAGGTGGAGCTGTTTGTATCGCGAGCTGTCTGGCAGGTTCGGGATATCCATCTCCAGGCCAAACTCGGAATACACGCGGAAAACATCGCCAATGACCTTCTCCTTGTGCAGAAGGCGTTGCAGGTCCTGAACCAAGGGTCGATGACGAAGCCACATCGCCTCGGCGACGTAGACCTGCTTCTGCTTGGCCTTCGCAAAGACCTCCTTTGCATCGCGGGTGTTCAACGTAAACGCCTTCTCGCAGAGTATGGGCTTTCCCGCCGCAATCGCATCGAGGCAATTCTGTTTGTGGAACGCGTGCGGGGTTCCGATGTAGACGATGTCCACGTTCGGGTCCGCGTACACTTCGCCATACGACCCATAGACGGACGGCGTGCTCGAAGGGCAGTACTTCTGTGCGAAGTCTTTCCCTTTCTCGGCGGACGAGCTGCCAATTGCCTGAACTATGTGTTTGACCTTCGCATCTGCTCGCGAGATCAACAGGTCCTCCACGAACCAGGAAGAGATCATTCCCGTGGCTGTCAAGTTCCAAGGTTAGCTAAAAGTCGTTAATTATCTGGTGCGGAACTGAACCTACCAAAAATGCCCCAACGAACTGTGGGTAATTCCGACATGATGATCTAATTGGCTGAAACACTCAATTGAGCAAGGGAATTCTAGCACCGGGAAAACGCCCCAGGAGTGCGGGTCAAGTATAAATCGTGAGAAATCCGTGTTTGGTTTCCCGGAATTCAGTTCCCGATTCTGTGTGAAGGTTGCCGTTATTTATATTCCCGCTCCGGTTGGAATCAGAGTCGGCCCTAATCCATCCGCCATTCGGGACTCCATCCGTGACGTCGATCGGAGCTTCCAACGCGCACAGCATGACGAATCAGACGATTTCCGGCGGTGTTGCCTGCATTTGTTGAGAAGGGCCTTATTTCCCCGCATCTCTGACGGAATTGGGGTTGAGAATAGCCGAAACTGGCAGCATTACAAGTATTCCAGGCTTTGCCGACAACTCATACACAGATGGGCCTTTCTCGATAGGTATTTGCTCTGCCCCCTTTGTCCAGTTGAAAGCAATGGCATCTCCGCGCAAGACTCTAAACGTTGGTGTAGTAGGCATTGGTCGCATGGGCCAGCGCCATGCTATCAACCTCCTCCGCATGGTGCCACGGGCGAAACTGATCTGCGCATGCTCGCCTGCCCAAGCTGATCTTGACTGGGCGGCAGTTAATCTCGAACCATATGGCGTGAAGGTGTACGCCACTTTTGAGGAAATGATAGAGACTCCCGGCCTCAAAGCTGTCATTATCTCATCAATTACTGCATTGCACATGCCCCAGACTCTGGTGGCATTCGAGAAGGGGATTCATGTTCTCTGCGAAAAACCGATTTGCAACTCTGTCACAGAGGTAAGCTTCGGCCCTGCATCAAGATGAGACGAACGAGTGCTGACATTTCAAACTCAAGCTGGAGGTTCTGTGTCAAAAGGCAGAAGCCAAACCTGAAACCAAAGTCATGGTTGCATTCGTTCGCCGCTTCGATGACAGCTACCAGGACGCTCTAGCAAAGATCCAATCGGGGACAATCGGTAGACCTTCCGTCTTTAGGTCCCACGGCGTCGAGTTGCTAGACCAGAGCCCCTTCTTCCACCAATATCTCAAGAACTCGGGCGGCATCTACATCGACACCGGCATCCACGATATTGACCTCTCACTGATGTTCCTCGGCGAGGATTCCGTTGCCAAGTCCGTATCGGCGATTGGTACTGCCGAATTCTTCCCTGCCCTCAAGGAGTCGGGCGACGCGGACAACGCCATTGGCGTGTGCGAGTTCTGGGATGGAAAGATGGCGCATTTATTTCATTCGAGGAGCTCTGCACACGGCTACGATAATGTCACCGAAATCTTTGGGTCGGCGGGCAAGGTGACGGTTAACGCGACGCCGCGGAAGAATCGAGTGGAGATTTGCGACGGACAGGGATTCGTCAAGGTCGAGCCGACGCCGTCATGGTACGACAGGTACATCTCGGCGTTCGTCGTGGAGGCTAATGCGTTCGTGGATGCGGTTCTGGATGGCCAGGCAATGCCTATTCCTCTCAGGTCTGCCGTCACTTCTCTTCGGATAGCGACAGGGCTCCAGGAGAGTTTGCGGACTGGCCAAAAGATTTACTTCGATAGGCAGGGGGTTCCCACTGGCCCTAAGGCGCAGATATAGAATGATGGAGAGTAAAAATCCAACTTTCTTTATACTGCTGGTGGCACCGGAGGAAATCACTGTCGGATAGTAGACGTCCGACTAGGTTGTCAAAACCAGCTGACATGGATGCTGGATAGAATTGTCAGAGAAAATCATAAATCGGCCCACCAAACAATATTTTCTGCATGACCAGGCTGAAAAAGCAAGGAGCTCGGGCGAACTGTTAAGAACCAGTGTCATCTTTTGAGTAAGACGGGACAATTAGGGAGAGACGACACGCGATGTACGTGGTGGGTATTCCCCGATCCCTGGCTCTGGCCTATTATCGCACGATCAGGTTGAAGCTTACAAGAGGCACAGCACACGAATTATCAATATGTATTGGTCCTATTTATCGGAGAAACGAATTATTTTTAAGATGAATGAAGTGATCTGTCGGGCTAAAAATCTCATTTTCTTTGACCGCGTCACCACTTCTCATCCTGGTCGATCACCCATGCGAAGGCCAATGCAACCTCAATTTATTCATCATGTCCCACCAACCCGACAATCTCGTTGAACCATGCCTTCAGGCTCCGAAAGTTGCAGAAGAACCGACTGCTCTGTTACGACCTCCAGTTGAGGATGCGCCCCAAATCAACTCACCAGATGCTGAAGCCAGCGACCCCAAGGAAACACCGGTGAAGAAAGACTTGCGGTTCTGGACCATGTTCCTTGCAATCGGGCTCTGCCAATTTCTCGCCGCCCTCGACGCCACCATTCTCTCAACGGCACTTCCCACGATCATGGGCGAGCTCAACTCAGGGGAACTCTACGTCTGGGTCATCAACTCCTACCTCTTGGCCTCGACAGCCTTCGGTCCTATCTTTGGTCAGGCCTCCAACATCTTTGGGCGTCGAATCCTCACCGTCTTGGCTGTGCTCCTCTTCGCCATTGGCAGCGCCGTCTGCGGTTCGGCAAAAGACACGGTTGTTCTGATTATTGGCAGGTCCATTCAGGGTATCGGTGGCGGCGGCTGCGTCGTCATGCCTGAGATACTCATCTGCGACCTCGTCAGCCTGAGAGAGCGCGGGATGTATGCGGGCATTTTGGCTGCATCCTGGACTGTGGCTTGCCTTGCGGCGCCCATAGTCGGCGCTGTTTTGGCGCAGAGGGCAACATGGCGATGGATCTTTTACATGAATCTTCCAATATCGGCTGTGGTGGTGGTGCCGGTGATTCTCCTGAAACAACGCTACCCTCACCAAGGCACGATATGGCAGCGTCTCCGGCGCATCGACTGGGTTGGTAATACCATCCTCGTGCTGGCAGTCACTTCGCTGCTGCTATCCTTGACATGGGCCGGAACGCGGAATCCATGGTCATCATGGCGAACCATTGTTCCCTTGGTTCTTGGCCTCCTGGGGCTTCTTGGGTTCGTGTATTTCGAGTCTGGGTCCTGGCTAGCGGAACCAACGATGCCCATCCGTCTCTTTCAAAATCGGACGTCGGCCACGGTATATGCAACGAGCTTCCTGCACGGCATGCTGCTCTTCTGGATCGGCTACTTCCTACCCGTATACTTCCAGGCAGTCCGGGGAGCCTCTCCCATGCGTTCGGCTGTTTTGATACTGCCCGTCCTCACTGTCGGTGCACCGGCAGGCCTCCTGGCAGGAATTTTCACGACCGTCACGGGGAAATACCGCCCCTGGCACTTTGTCGGCTGGTCAATCACCGCCATCGCGTTGGGCCTCTTCACCCTGCTCGACGAAGAATCTTCTCTGGGCTACTCGGTCGGTTTCCAGGTGATTTTCGGCTTTGGTTTTGGCGTTCTTTTCACGACATTTCTACCTGCTCTGTTAGCAGGCTTATCGGACAAGGATGTAGCTGTCGCAACCGCCACGTGGATCTTCATCCGGAATCTGGGGTCGATCTGTGGAATCGCCATACCAGCGGCCGTTTTTAACACTCGCGCAGATAAGTTGGCCGCCAATTTGCCTGATGTCAACTTGCGGGAGCTCTTTATTCGAGGCGGAGCATACGAGCATGCTACGGCAGCTTTCGTAGGGCTCTTCCATGGGACGCCGGCGTTGTATGATGCAATCACCCACCTTTACACCAGCAGTCTGGAGCTCGTTTGGCAAGTTTCCATAGGGTTCGCTGCTCTTGGGTTTTTCTTGTCGTTTCTTATCCGGGGTTTGGAGCTGAGAAAGACCAATGACACCGAATTTGGTTTAAGCTCTGCTCCAGCTTCCCGTCAAGCAACAGGAGAATAGACGTTACCTGCCGGACCGTGAAAACCGAAGTTCGATTGTAAGATATCGAGAAATTGATCGAAGTAATTTTCCCTTTTGAATGCATGCGGGTGTCTTCGCTCCAGACATTGCAAGTCAATAAGTCGCCCTCTGCCACTGCCCGGTCACCACTAATATCTACTGTGAGAATCGTTTCCTAGCTCACACCTGCAGACAATTACTGAGTCTAGATTCTGGGGTACAGGATCTTTAAATAGATTTCCCGCACGTCTTAATAGCTGTCTTAATCCTTTCGTCCCACCATCGAAATGACAATTTGAGGGGAACTGCTGCCCGCGCACGTTCGTCAGTATTTCAGTCAAGGATATCCTAGAGCACATTCGCATGAGATTTGTCGGATGATAGACTAGGACCAGGCCTTCAACACCACGCATGATCGACGGATCTGAGGTGAGGTCGATCCGAGGACCCGCAGTTGTCAATGTCTCACGGCTCTTACGTTCCGAAGATAAAACAGGTATCAAGTGTCGAGCGGCTTCCGTCACCCACCTTTCCCCCGCGGATTCCCCCAGATTTTCCTACTCATGGGTCAACAAAAGCTCCCGCGTCTTTTTTTCAATACATTAAAGTGGTCTCTTTCATAAACGGTATTTTGATTGTTTGTGAATGCCACGATACTCGACTCCTGTTTCCGCCGTCGTCGTGTTTTAGGTCCCGTTCGCTGACGCGGACTCTCAAGCGAGCTCCTCGCCCCTCTCCTCAATCTGCAAAATGCGTCTCACGGCTTTCTTCTTCACCCTCTCTCTCGCAGCTGAGGCTGCCATAGCAGGTATGCCCCTCAGTACGACGAACCTATGTTCCGTGTGGACTAATCGACGTGCAGCACCAATGAGGGCAGAAGCGCTCCCCCTCACGCTGATTCCCCGAGAGTTCCAGAACTTCAACAGGCGGAAACAGCCTTCTGCACAAGAGCTCGCCGCCAACGGCCGAGCATGTGTAGTTGATGGCAAGCAAGGCGTATGTGACTTTGGGAGATGCGGCACTTTTATCGCTCCCACCGGATTCAACATCATCCGCGGCGGCGAGGCGCAATGTGGAGGCATTGCATGATTGAGGGTCGACGGGGGAAGCAGCATCATCGAGCATCTTGGTATTCGATTGTATCTATTTGGATCCGGACATAGACCTTTGCGTGGATATATGGGAACAATTGGCCGACGGTAATAATAGACACCATCAATAATGGCCCTCCAGCGTCATCGTCACGGTCTTCGAGACCAGGTACTCCTCCACCGCCACGTCCTTGCCCGACTCTTTGCCGTACCCGGACAGCTTCATGCCGCCGAAAGGTGACTCCGCCGCCGAGGAGTTTCCGGTGTTCATTCCGATCATTCCAGCATCGAGGTTCTCCATGAGTCGCCATGTGCGGTCAATGTTCTTGGTGAAGAAGTAGCTAGCGAGGCCCATGCTAGTGTCGTTCGCCCACTGCACCACCTCTTCCTCGGTCCTGAAGCGGTACACTCCGAGGACTGGAGCGAACGTCTCTTCTCGGCTGATCAGCATCGACTGGTCCATGTCGCGCAGGATCGTCGGCTCATGGAAATAGCCGGCCTCCAACCCGACTTCGGCCCCCGCTCGGCCCCCGCATACGATTTTGGCCCCGGCTTTCACGGCGTCCTTGACATGAGCCTGCGCCTTCGGGATCGCGCGGGGTGTGGTCAAAGGACCCATCGTCGTGTCTGATTTGGCCCCGTGTCCCATCTTGATGGCCTTAGTTTTCTCAACCAACTTCTCCAAGAATTCTTCGTAAATCTTGTCCTGCACATAGACTCGGTTGGCGGTGATGCAAGCCTGTCCTGCGTGTCTCCACTTGAGAGCAAGCAAGTTCTCGAGGGCCTGGTTCTGGTTGCAGTCGTCGAAGATGATGAAGGGGCAATTGCCCCCGAGCTCCAGCGTCACCTTCTTGAGCCCTTTGGAGCAATGCTTGGCAATGAGACTACCGATTGTGGTAGAGCCGGTGAAGGACACCTTTTTGGTGAGAGGGTGTTTGCAGAGAGCTTCTGCTACCTCGGGGGTGTTGTCCAAAGATGTAGTGATGACGTTGAACACTCCAGGGCCGAAGCCAGCTTTTGTTGCCAGGTTCGCCAGAATAAGGCAGGTGAGTGGTGTTTCGGGCGATGGCTTCGCAATCATGGTGCATCCGGCCGCCAAAGCAGCGCCGGCCTTGCGCAAGATCATCCTTGATCAAATCAGCTTCAGAGAAAAACCGGCGTTCGAGGTGAACTTACGCGATGGGGAAATTCCATGGAACCAGTGCTACCGTTACGCCGATCGGCTGCTTCACGACGAGTACCCTTCGGTTAGGCGCGGACGGCGTCGATATGTTGCCGCGGATGCGCTCCGCCTCTCCAGCGAACCACCAGGTGAAGCCCAGCGCGTAGTCGAGTTCTCCCTGTGCTTCGGCCAGGGGCTTTCCGGACTCGTGGGTCAGCACGGTTGCCAGGTCATCTCGATTCTCGCGGATGAGTCGATCCCACTCGAGGAGCTTCTTGGCCCTCGAGCGGGGGTTCTCGTAGCGGAAGGTGTTGAATGCTTCGTGCGCGGACTTTACGACGGCGTCGACATCGGATCGGTCAAAGTCGGGACAGGAGGCGAACACTTTTCCGGTTCCTGGGTCTTCGACATCAAAAGTCTTGCCCGACGATGCTTTCGTCCAGTTGCCATGAACGTAGGCTTCGCTTTTGAGAAGCTCGGGGTTGGAAAGCTACTTTGTTAGCATCTGGCTTCTTTGGAACTTGCGAGGGCATACTTTGAAAGGAAGATTAGGGGCCATGGCGTCGGTGAATTTGGTGATATTTGGAGGAGGTTTGTGAAGACGCAGGACAGATGATTGAAATTCTCAGCTTGTAGTCGCTTATTTACCCCCTCTCATGACGTTCAAATAGCCTCCTCTTTCATATAGCCGAGATAATGTCTTGCGACCCCGCTCCGCAGAGCACAATGTACGACGTCCCCGATGACGACACATTTTCTTAGTTTTGTTCAAAACAGCCAATGGTGCAGGACGTGGCTCTCGGCTCGGGGTTACTTGGGGTAACGTCCTCGCGCAAAGAGTCGTACCAACGTGAACCTCGATGGCGCGGGAACTCGGAAAACCTTGTCCGAGAGTAACGCAATGTCTCAGATATGTAGGCCCAATTCAAATTGGAAAACTATCTAGTTATCAAAGACCATTCTCCGTACGCTTAATAACGTTTTCTCTCCAATGCATGTCTATTTTCACATGAAATCCCCATGCTGCATCCCCTCAGTACTACCGATGATATGCACAGACTCAACTCTACGTCTCAGACACTCAAAATCGGAGATCGACCTCCTCATCCCGTCTCCGAATCTCCAATTCCAATGCCGGGTTCATGACAGGGTTGATACCGTAGTCACTGATCAACGGCTTAGCACCCGCGGGCAGCCTCCACTCGTATTGCAGCAGGATGTGAACCAACGCGATCTTGATCTCGTTGGCGGCGAAGAAACGTCCCGGGCATGCGTGCTTTCCATGGCCGAAGCCAAGATGCTCCGGGCCGGTGCTGACGAGCTGCGACACTTTCTCCTTTCCAGGCTTCTCGCGCATGCGGTAGAACCGGTAGCCGTCCCATTTTTCGGGGTTCTCGTACACGTTCGGGTCGAAAAGGGCGTGGGAGGAGACACAGACGGACTTGCCCTTTGGGATGAAGGTTCCGTCCGACAGGGTGAGGTCCTCGAGGGCGATACGCTGCATGCTGGCTGTATTTGCGATGATCAGACTTCACTTCTTCACAAACAACTCTGGATTTGGGCGAGAAAATGAGACCTACCAAGCTGCAGGGGCTTCATGCGCTGGCTCTCCTTGACGACGCTGTCAAGAAGCTTCATGCTGTACAGCGAAGTCTTCTTCCATCCACCCTCGCTTAGGACGTCGATAATCTCCTTTCTCAAAGGCTCAATCATGTCGGGGTTGTGCGCGAGATCGATCAACACCTGGTCGAGCAAATCCGTCGTCGTGTGAATGGCAACGGTCGACAGAAACAGCTGCGAGATGGCCGGGTCATAGTGAGTGCCCTTGGAAGCCTGTTCAAACCAGTCGATGGCGTCGTTGAATTCTGGCGGGTTGCGGCCATCGGCAAGCGCTTCGGCCTTAAGAGCGCGGCGTTTCTCGATGACGGGCTGGATGATCTTCGCCGCCTCGACGATCTGCGAACGCGCCTTTTGGCAGCCGGGGAGGAACCAGTGCACCATCGGTCGCAGGACAGCAGGCCATTCGCGGAGGCGGTCAGCCGAGGCAAATCCGTTCATGGTGTACTCTTTCGTGATGGTGAGCCATTCCTCGTTGCGGCAGAGCTCTGTGCCAAGAAAGACGCGTGAAGAGATTCGGGCAACGAAGTGGAGGATCGTCGAGCGGAGGTGTATCGCGTGCCAGTCTGGGCATTGTTATCTCTCTGCCTCTGTCGTTTTGTGCTAAGGAACCGTACTCTTGTTCTCACTGAAGATATCTTTGAGAGCTAGGGAGGTCTCGTCGGCGAGGGGCTCAGTGACCTTGGCTATAGTTCCTGTTAGCTATTTGTTCTCGACGTCGCCATTTCATGCTTGCTGACCAAGGGACTTGGTCAGGTCCTTGTTGATGACTATTAAGGTAATGCTGTCACGAGTGCCCTCGTGGAAGGCATCAAACCCAGGGGTTGTGGTCAGGAAGAACTGTATTGACGACATGTTAAGCAGTGGCCGTCAACCGTGAGAATTCACAAGTGGGACTCTAACCTCTCTGGAAAATCTGGTAAAGCTAAGACGGGAGTCGTTCCGGATCTCGTTGGCCATGGAAGGTGGCAACACAATGGACTCGCCCATATCACTGATCAGGCGAACGAGCTTGTTGGGGTTGGTCTTGAACCACGAGTAGAGCATCTTTCTTGCGCTGGTGAGGTAGCGCTTCTTCGGCCGGCTGGTGGTGAGCTCGAAGGTTCCTTTGGAATTGATCGATGGTGTGTTCAGCTTGGGCCCCTGCATGGAGTAAATGAAAACAATGGCAAGAAGTGTCGTGATGAAATAGGACAGTGGCTTTGCTGAAGAATCGAGGGTCAATCTCGTTTCCCCTGAAAGGAGACGAGGGATGTCGGCTGTGTCCATCACGGCGGTAATCACTTCGTGTATGGTTACAGCTCTACTGGTTGAAGAACAACAATGAAGAAAAGTGTGATTCTTCAAATTCGAAGGTGTCATGATACGAATCCGTTCGTATAAATATGAGAACGAAGAACAACTCGCTACCCCGCTCCAAGTCTTAAGTTCAATCCCGGTCCGGTTTACCAGCCCGACAGCATGGCCGTCGCGGACAACTTACCTTCCCGTCAGTCACCGGCCGGGTCCATGGACGCTAAGAACTTCTCCGTGGTCGTGCGTGGACCCTGTCGGCATGCATCAGATCCAGGGTGCGGATGTGGTCGGGGCGGCGGGGGTGCAGCTGGTCGAAAGCATGGACAGGTTCCTGAATCCGTAATGACAGAGGCAATATATTCCGCAGTACCCATCTCACGTTCCACCAATACACATAGAAGCGAAAGCCCAGCGAGTAAACGGCGGTGACCTAAGCCGAGTCCGCTGCATCTCGTCTTAGCTTAGAGGTTTGGATGACAGTGATAGACCTGATCAATGATGACAGCTGGCTGATCACTCGTCCAAGGTAGTTCGGACCATGATTTGCTGGACCCTAAGAGGTGTGGACACCCTCACTGGCCGTGCAAGTTTTGTTCCGTGGCAGTCGATCGCAAGGTTCATCTACATATCAGCAACATCAGCCACACTGCGTGTTTGATCTGTAAGTAATCTACGCCAGTTCATTCGTCCGGGAGATCCACACGCGGATACGAAATCCATTCATGACGTATCCAAGTAACTCTGCACGATTCAACCAGACGCTGGCCTAGTCTCTGCTAGCTCTCAAGATCCGCACGGGATCTCCCCCCCGGCCAAGGCGTACCGACTGGAGCCTCAATCCAAGGGAAGTATGGCAGTTGCTAGACGCAGCGAGCCAATACGGGTGACGATGGATGCGTTCTTGCGGGGCAATGGACAGCGGATCGCTGCTGTCTCAGAGTCGTGGTCACGAAGCCGAGCCCCATCGGTGGCATCCGGACAGACTCCGTGCTTGTATGGACCGGCCGACCGCTGAATCAGCGGATAGTCCGGGTCTCATTCGAGATCCGGCTGCCGAATTGAAGCTTTTTTCTATGGTGTCTCTTATTCGGCCCCGGATTTGTTTCGCTGGCAGGTGCTTCCATGAGATTTTTGAGCTCCATGTCAAGGACAAGCTCGTCACACTTGCATATTGATCTGCGAACTCACCTCTTCTCGGAGAAAACCCATCCGTGAACTCCTTCCTTAGCTGAAACCAAACGTCACGTTGGGTAATTCTCGCCTGGTAGAAGAGATTTCAAGCCCACACCTGACACTTCTTTTCATCACTTTCTGTTGTGCTTCACTTCAGGGCCGAAGACTCCACTAAGGTGCTTGGTGGACATCGTCGTCGTCGTCAAAATCTTATGGAAACCTGGGACTTGAGTGTCGCGTTGCACTCCTACGATTTAGACTCTCCAGTAGTGTGGGGAACCTGTTAGACGGCGGCACAATTAGACTTTCTATCTCTATTTTGCCCCGGCCAAGCTAGAAAGACAAGGGTGGCGGAGAACTGTCACTCGAACCCGGCCGAGTCTTTGAGACTCTGGTTAGTGAGGGATATGAGCTGTTTGATGTTCGTCGGGCTTCATGATCATGCATCGTACGCGGCAGACGGGATCATTCAAGAATCCGTCAGACGGTAGGTATGTGGGCGGCTCAGATGGGGTCCAGCGAAATTGTGTCTCACTGGTGCAGCGAGTCAGGTTGTGGTTTTCGAGTCAACTGAATGAACGGAAATCGTAACTTGTTAAGGCTTGTTTCTTCGTTATCTTGACTACAAATGAATCATTACTCTAATAATATAAGGTAAGTACCCCCTCAGCTTATTATCACCCTATCGTTCTTGATATTCTTCGCCACCTTGAACGGTTCAGGCTTTTGGCCCAGCTGTGTCAAACTCCTGTGCAGCCCGCTCGTGTGATTCGTATTAGCCTCCTCCTGCCTGTCTCCCCAGTCCGCGTGCGGGGGCGGCATGCCCCCCTTGACGGCGCACACGGCCGCGAAGTCGAGCGTCGGGTACCCGCACCTCTGCGGCCTCTTCTTGCAGACCCTCGACGTGGCGATGATGATGGCCGCCGAGAGGCACAGGATGAGCCCGCTCACGAGCACGAACATCCACCTGCTGACCTTGCCGGCGACGACCTGGTGGCTGAGCACGGAGATGGAGAGTTCGGTGTACATGTCGTCCGTGAGGCCCTGCCGGGGCCCCTTGAGCTCCCAGATGGAGGGCCCCGGGGAGAAGTAGTTGGAGTGGAAGTAGCTGAGCGGCACCGACATGGCTTTGCGGATGGCCTTGAGCGACTGCTTCTTGGCGACCTCGCTCTCGTTGATTGGCAGCGCCGTGACGGCGTAGATGGCGAGCGCCGAGTTGTCGCCTTTGGCTCCCGCGTTGCTCGAGTTGAAGCCCGGGACCACTGCGGACAGCGAGAGCATGTAGTCCTCGAGGGTGATGATCTCGTGTACTGGCGGGGTCATGTCGGTCACGGACAGGATGGAGAAGTTGCCGCGGTCGTAGGTGATTGTTGCGTGGCGGGAGTATACAAAGAGTGACGAGGCCAGTGCCAGGGGCTCGGTCCAATTCGTGTTGTCAAGGCAAGATTTGGTTAATTGCAGTGAGATGGGGCAGTATGCCGAGCCTGGATTCATGTTAGCTTCTTCATGGCCTGGTCAATATCCGAGACGTTGACTCCATCCTTACCGAAAATAAGTCCCTTCTCCTCGCCAACACCAGCACACCAGTAGGATGCCGCGTTGGCCGAGCCAAGAAGGAAGCATTTGCCGGTGGAGCGGAGACGATTCAGATCGGGCACTTGGCCGTATTCAAGCTGGACGACTCGCGTCTTCGGGACCACATATGTCGTGGAGTCCGGGTAGCTCTTCAAGTCGTCCAGCTGTGGAGCGATGGAGACGACGCCCCCCGTGATGATATACGACGAGTCACACGGGGCCCAAGTGCCGTTGGCCGTGGAGCATTTTCCCACGCCGTCGCGCAACGGGTCTAGCGAGAAGGAGTCTCTTTCCGACCACGCGGGGCTGCCCATCTGCACAAGCAGGGCGGTTGCAGTCGAGTTTGTTATCTGGTGAATATAAGAAGCGTTGAAGGGCCCGATCCCTGCAGACACTGGGTATGTCTTTTCGGGAAAGGTGACCATTTCGATAGAGATGGCGCCTGGATATAGTCAGCCTAGTGAGGAGGATATTCAACCCCAGACTAACTTACTCATAAGGAGAACACCAGGTAAAGGAATGGAGCAAATGACCAGGAGACTGCACCGAGTCAAAAGTCAGCATGACAACTTGCTGTTGGTTCGTCACAGCAATAACCCGGACTTACCGGAAGAGACTGGAGTACTTCTGCCTCCAGTCCGCCGTCACCAAAAGACGCAAGAGTCCCCAGACCCCCGTGCCGGAGTCCAGTCCGACAAAGTGCAGCAGACTCACGCCGCCCGGCCGCGACGCCAGCGCCCACTGCAAATCCTCCACGACGACCACCACCAGCGCGGCCATGGTGATGGCGCACAGCTCCGTCATGACGCGGAGGATCAGGATGGAGTTGCTCTGCGACGCGACGAAGAAATTCTGCCTCATCAGGGCCTTGGCGGAGCCGGTCGAGTACAGCGTCGTCAGCGTCACCATCAGCACGGCCAGCAGCCACAGGCCGAACGTCCACCACACAAAGTTGTTGGTCCTCCCGCTGGCCCGCGTCGACGTCAGCGGGATGGTGTCGCCGCCGCCGTCGTCTTTCCTGTCGAACGAGCACTTGTCCGCCTCGGGCGTCGGCGGGTGCAGGAAGTTGGCGTCATGTTGCCGCTGCGCGGTGGTGCCCGTCCGCAGAGGGGGCGGGTACGCGGAGGCGTGCGACTCGACCTTGGAATAGCGCGGCCACTCATCGTAGCTCTGGGAATCGTCGGGCTCGTTGGCGTACTGCTGGCGGCGCCAGTCCTCGAAGTCGGGCGTGTCTTTGCGGCTGGGCCAAGGCCGCGGCGGCACCGGCCGCGAGGTCTTCAAGTCGTCGAGATCGATCGTCACCAGCTGCGGCTCCTCCCGTTGGGGAGCTGTTGTTGTTGTTGTTGTTGGTGTTGATATCGTGGATCCCCCATACGATAATGGGGTGTTTTGCCGAGCCGGTCGAGCCATGGGATAAGGAATGGCTGGATGCAAAACGCGCTGCGTCTGCCCCGTCAAAAGAAGGAAAAAATGGAACGAACGTGACGATGCAGTATGGCATGAAAAGAAGGAAACGGCATCTCGGGAGGGGGGGAGTTGGCTCGGCGCGGCACCAGAGAATTGATTATTTTCCCCAGTCGGAAAAAAGGGTTCCATCGTCTCGTCTCCTCAACAAACAGCGCGCCTTATTACGGAGTCCCCGTTCTCCAGGGCGGCGAGTCAGTCGCCAAGGCGCGAGAATAACCGCGAGTCGTGAACCCTGCACAACATCATTGAAAATCAATCTATCCGAGACTCTGAAATGCACTCAAAGGCTAGATGATCAAACATGGTACGACATTTCCGAGCTCCGAAATTATCAAAAGGAGTAAGTTGCCAGCTGTTGTGCTGTTGTTTCCCCAGTCACCACGTCTCTGGTGTAGCGATTGCGGGTGAATCGTCATTGCGACAACTTGGCGGTTGGCGGATGCGGAGGATCCCCGGAAGCGAACAAATCCCCGGAGCCCCGTTTCAACTTCCCGAGGGTCGCGATACCTTGGCGGATTTATGAGCAGCTGAAAGGAAATTGAATGCCAGTTGGGTTACGTACCACCCGGTTACGTACGCTTGCGCAGTTCTCAATCATCAATCCTCTGCGTCCATAGCACTTTAGATGATAAAGAAGGGATGTGTTCGAACTGAAAGAGGCTTGACCGGCTTCAATGGAACTCTTCCTGGGACCGGCCTTGAAACTCTTAAACAAGGAGGCACACTACTACCGTAAATAGCAGCAATGTGAGATCGGGAATACCCATCCACGTCTGAAGGGAAGGGAACGGAACTGCAAGCCCAGGCCCCAGCCCTATCTCTGCTGCTAAGCCTTAAGCTGCACTAGCCCACGTGGGCAAGCCGACCGCGCTCAGACAGGGGAGGGGATACCGGCAAGTGGGTGAGCTGAAGGCTTTCGGTATCCGAGCACCTCATCCGTGCGCGGAATCGGGCAGAATTCCGCCCCAATCGTACCTCGAATTGGACTCCGGATTCGGCAGTCGGTTGAACCTCTGGCCCTTGCATCTTATCGTGAAGGATTTCCGTAACAGCGGTTACGTGGGATTGGCAGTCTGGAACTGTCCGGCGCGCTGGGAACCGGGATGCCGCTCGGGATAGCTCGTTTAGTATAGCCCAAAACACGCAGCAGGCCGATCATGGTGACCTTGCGAGTGGAGTGTTCAAATTCCGGTATCCCACATCGCCTGGAACATCAAAACGTCGACGCTGACATCTGTTGGGTATTTCCGCTCTAAACTCCTACCTCAAAGGTCATTGTCTAGGAGTATCCCATCGGCTGTCAAATGAGGCCAGAGCGGAGGGCAGCCAATCAAATTATAGGATTATACCAAAAAGGTTCTTTTGGACCAATCAAAAAAACTCGTACATTCTCTATTAAGGGTAAAATTGGAGCTTACGGTGAGCATGCCTTTCTGGCGTCATGTGGCAGCCGATGGGATACCAGGCCACCCAACCCGATACGGAGTTGACAGATGAGTTGTCTGTCGACTGAACTGTATCGTCAAAATACGCGGTCTATTGCTGGCCCAAGAGGAAACAGCGCACGTAATTAAAAGCAGAAGCCCGTCTCCCCTTAGCCTGGCCTGGTCCCCGTCTCAAGCCCATGACATGTTTCCAAGCCATTCTTGGATGATAAGAGATCTTTACCGGTGCATAAGGATATCTTTTTCGACGGCACTGTGCGGTTACGGGATTCAAATTGCACCTCGTCCTTCATTTGTCTGTTACTATGCGGCGTGGATACTCTACGAAAGCCATGGAGCTGGCTCAACAGTATGATGTTCTAGTTCTGCGCCATACTTTCTATTCCGCTCGAGTTGAGCGTTCTGTTGCAGAAGTTACTACAGAAGTAATTGCTGGAGAACACATCTCAAGTTCAAGTCTCTGTCTGTCCCCTCAACCAATCAGCCTCTTCTTCTAGCTAGTGGGAGGCACTGCCACTGTCTGTAAGGATAACGACACTACCGGAGCAGGGACGACCCGACCCGTTGGACATCTTACATCCACGAGTAATCCAACCGCCGATCCCCAATTACCAAACGACAACGACAACCACGGAACCCACGGCTTCCGTCATCAAAAAGACTGCCGAAAAGAAACTCCCGGCAGCGTGGCTTCCTCGCTCCCATTCCAGCTGCTAGGCAGCCCCGTGGAATCCTCAGGCACAACAACCTCACGATAACCTCACGCACTGACCATCGCTCCTCACCGCCAGAATGCGTCACGAATCCTCCGTCGGGGCCCCACTCTCGGTCTATGACTCCCCGGTAATCCATCCGACGTACGGGGTGTGGGTGGATCCACACCGACGGACCAATCCCCGGGGCGGAGGTGTGGTGCCACGGGACCGTCCTCTGCTAAGCGGTGGTGCGTGTGGGTCAGTACGGTCTCAGTCTGTTCGTCCGAGACATTCTTCAATTAGTCTGCATAGATATTTCAACCCATCTTTACTTCATTGTGTTGCGTACCAAATCTAGACAGTAAAGCCAAGTGTCAACGTCTCTAGCGCCCGTCACCTCCCTAGCTCCGGTCTAGTACTCATTCCCCCCCCCCCCCCCTTGACCGAGCCACACCGACACCGGTGAGCTGGTGGTGTGTAAATGTCACTCCTCGCAGCGGGCCGCCGGGATTACAAGGATGAACCCGTGACAAAGCGGCAGCCAACCAACGTCAACCCGGCCGAGAATGGTGCCTATTTAGGTCCCCGCAGCAGCGAGGCATCACTTCACTTCCTCTCATCTCATCTCCAAACACTCAGACTAAAATATGGCGCGCATGTCGATCCGACAGCGGTGAGATCCATGTCACGTCAAACGCCGCGTGGCGAAATCATCGCCGCGGCAACCAGGCAGCGACGCGAACCGCGCCGCGAGATGACCGTTGAACAGAACAGAAACTACCTACCCCTCCCTCCATTATGCCCCGCGCCAAGATCGTCGTCAGCCTATCGATAAGCCCATTTGGATGGAAGCAAGCAATCGACCTCACCCAGATTCCGCGATTGCCTGGGAAAAGTCCCTAGCAGTACACAAGCTACCTAGAGCACCTTTGAAAGATAGGATGCATTGGATGCATACATTCAGTGCATCGAGAAATACACCCCCATAAAAACCTCGCTTCCACAAAGTTGGTGCCTTGACTCAGACCGAAGCAACCTAAACCTCCCCCCCCTTCCAAACGCCCCGACGACGAACAATAGAACGCCACGGATACGGGTTCTCTCTCTCTCGCACTCGCAGACTTGTCTCGCCAATGCTGCGGAGCTGCTCTGCCGCGCGAGCGTGTGCGTGTGTGAGTGTGTAAGAGTGTGTCTCCAAGACAGGGCGGGAGTGAGACATGCTTAAGCACGCGATCACAAGGACACGGCTGTTCTTTGGGGATTTGCATGAGAAATCATGGCAAGCTGTCACCAATCGCGAGACTGTATCGTGTTGATGAATCATGTTTTGTTTTTTGGTTTCTAGTGTATGGTTCTAGGCATGCCAAGTATCCCAATCCTGTCGTGGTATCATCCGTCGTCCGTAAACCCCGCGGTGTAAAAGTCAAACAAAGGAAAAAAACGCTTGTCGTGGTAAAGATACATGTACAAGAATGCGTAAATGGAAGCAAAGCTTGCTAGTAAAAAATCAAACGTATCAAATGGGTCGTTTACTCCCATCGGTAGAGTCCATCATCGTAGAGCACCCGGTGCCTCCGGCTGCCGGGTCCAACCGTCGCCCGCCGGCGCGGCATCATGCGCTCCTTCAGCCGGCGGCGCTGGGCCTCGTCCTCCTCCTCGCGCTCACGCTGCTCGCGCGCCCGGCGCTCAGCAGCGAGGCGCTCGCTGATCTCCAGCCGGCGCACGGCGTCCGCGAGCTCCTGGTCTGCCGAGTGCGACGGGTTCCCGTAGCCCGTCGAGGAGCGCTTGAGCGGCGCGGGCGGGACGGGCACGGCGGGGCGGCGGGAGATCTTCTCGTTCTGGGCGTCGATGCGGGCGCGCATGCGTTGGCGGCGTAACTCCTCCTCGCGCTCCTCGCGCTCCTTGCGCTCTTTCTCGCGGCGGCGGCGGCGACGCTCCTCGTCGTCGGCAGCGGCGCTGGAGTGGCTGTGGCGCGAGTCGGACGAGTGGTGCCGGCGGTGGCCGTTGTCAATGACCTCGATCTCGACCTTGGGGTGAGGGCGCTCGTCGACGATGACGGGCCGGAGGGTGCCGCGGGTGACGTGGCTATAGCCAAACTGCGGGGCGTCGCCGCCTGCGTTGGGGGAGGAAGGCGCCGTGTAGGGCGTGTTGAATTGCTTGGGTGGTGTGCGCGGTGTGGGAGGGGAGTCGACGATGACGATGCGCTCCGCGCGAGAGCGGTTCTTGCGGTGCAGGTCGAGGATCTTTTGGCCGTTGACGTAGACGCCCGAGGACCGGCGGTTCCTGTCGCTGGAGGAAGAGCTGTTGCGCGGGCGGGACGAATCGGCGGAAGGGCCGCGGGGCGAGCTCAGGGGCGGCGAGGGCGGCAAGTGCTGCGGGTAGGTGTATGAGGTCGAGGGCTGGGCGGCAGAGTAGCCGGGCACCGGGGTAGGGTAGGCGACTGCGCGCGGCGGGTGGTTGTAGACGACGGGGTTGGAGCAGAGGCGGCCGTTGCGAGAGGAGGAGCAGAGGGTTGGGCTCTGGTACTCGCTCCTGCGGCCGTCTGGGTAGACGTCGGTGTAAACGTCGGTGGTGCACATGGTGCTTTCTGATAACGAGTGAGGGCGCGGCGCGCGCGGTGTTGGTGGTGGTGAGTGTAAGACAACCTCCGGAGCGAAGTGGACTCGCTTCTCGGGCTTGTTCAGGCGGGGAGCGGACTGAGGCTCCCTGAGGATGTTGGCGGGACGGCGAGACTTGTGCTTCAACAAAATAGCGTTGTCGATGTAGAGAGCTTCGGGCGCGCGGGTGGAGGACAATGCGTCGGTGCCGGTAGGCCGTCTGACAAGTGGAAGAGGATGGAGAATGGTTGCGGTGGTGTGTTGTCTGCGTGGTGAATGTGTAAGTTGGTTGGGTCTTCAAGATGATGTGCCAAGCGGATGTTGGGGAGTTATATACCAGATGGAGGTCGAATGCGAGGTGCCGGAGGCTGAACAAGCAGATTGTCTCTGCCCAAGTGTAGCGGGTGGATCAACAGGGCAGGGTCTGGCCAGGCGGGAGTAAGGTGAGGTAGCGTGGATCGTCTATGTGCGGGTGTTTGCAAAGTGTAAAATGTCCCAGTGGAGTAGTCGAGTCGAGTAGCGTGTGGTGTCTGGAGTGATTCCGCGTCTGAATTAAATATCGTCTGGTGTCGAAAAGGCGCGTCCAAGTCGACGGTGGGCGAGAGACACGGAGCAGGGGGGGCGGTCGAGGGCCGAAAAGTACTCGACAGCAGCAGCAAAAGCCGCAGCAGACGGAGGTACCGTCATCCCACGGACACGGCACGCAGCGCAGCACAGCACAGCGCAGCGCAGCCCAGCTACTGCTGCAGGTGTGAGTGTGTGGAGATGAGATTGAGGCCTTGTAGGCCTTGTGAGGTGCATTGCGCCTGCGCTGCATCTCCCCCCTCCCCCCCCGTTCGACCCCTTCGACCCCTCGACCCCTGCCTCACTTCTGCCTGGATGGGGGCCCGTTAGTGGCCGACGTGAGTCTTCTCTTGGCCTCGCTTTGCCTCTTTCGTGCTGGTAGGGGGTCTCTCTTGGGGAGAGGGGGTTCTTGGAGTCCAGAACGGTGCCGCGCCTCACTGGAAGCTCCCGAAAGGGCGCTCCCCTCAGTCCCTCTCGCACTCTTTCTCGCCGCGAAGTACGTCTTTGCGCATTCCGCAGCCTCTCTTCGCGGAGGCCTATGGGGCTGAGTGCGGGCCAAGTGACATTTGGTGGAGGGCGCAAGGGGGTTGCCTGTAAGCTGCCAATGGCGAAGGATGGAGGGAGCCCAAGGCTCTGGAGTGGACGATGTGCTCTCGCGTGGCCCCGCCTGGTGCGTCCTGTGAGTCCTCATCGTGTCGGGTTGTGTGGCCTTGCATATTGGTGTGGTCGTGGTCGTGTTCGTGGAGATGCGTGCTGGCTGTGGCCGTCGTGGTGTGGTTTTCTGTGCTCTGGTGTGGTGGTGGTGACGGTTCACCGCAAAATGGAGAGGGCACCGACTGGCTGGACGCCGGCGGTCTGCTCTGGCCGTCGCCTGGCCTTCTGCGGTCGCACAAAGCACCACAACGCGCAAAGCGAAGAGGCATAGGCGCCGCGACAAATGGTTGGCCCTTGGCTTGGTGGTGCGTCGAAACGAATGTGCCTCCCTGTTGCCCTGTTGCGGCCTTCTCTGATAGATGACGAACCACGGCCCAACTGAAAAAAGACGAAACAGTATTCCCCCCCGCGGTATGATGCTATTTTTTGCGCTGCCCCCAATGGCCCTCCCGTCATGCCATAAATGGCCCTCCCGTCATGCCATAAATGGCCCTCATCAATTTGACCCGGGGAAAAAGGCACGGGCCAAAGCCAAGCATGGGGGGCAGCGGCCGTGCCAGCGACAGCGGCAATCGAAACAAGGGCGTGGTGACATTTGCGGCCTGGGTCGCGGTTGACATAGATTGTGGTCCATGTGGATGAATCACACGCCCACGGGCAAGCGACAGCCGCCACCGCGCGCGAGTCGCGACACTTCCATTCCGGCTGGGCTGGGCTGAAGGCATCGCATCGTAAAGTGAGTCGAGGTCGCATCGAATGACCCCACGGCGGACTGGGAGTCGAGGCGAGCTGGCCGAATGGGCGAATGGGCGGAGGGCGAATAACGGCGAGGCTTCATGCAAGCTCTTTGTCCGTCCCTGGCTCGCTCGTCGCCGCAGCAGCAGCAGCAGCGCTGCTCGTCCCAATGGACACGGCGCCCATCTCCGCATCGTGGGACCTGCAGCGGGTTTGCAGCAGGCCATGACGGAGGCATTCGATCACGGGCGCATCTCATCGTCAGAGGGCGCAAAGGCTCGGGTACGCTCGCCGTGGCCGACGGGGCGGGCCCGTTGGCTGTGGCCGTTGGAAGGATCGCAGGCTGCAAGGGGAGCCACCAGCCACCCGACGTTGCTCGTTTCGACAAGCCGCTGCAGCGCAGTGCGAGATGAGGAGAAGGAGGGCGGGCTGCTCGTCGGAATTGCGATGAAATGTTAGTGCGTGGGCGGCCAGGCTGTGCCCTTCTCTAACGACAAAGGCGTCGGGCTCAGCCACCGCAGCCTGCTTCTGGTCGGACCAACCGATGCACGCAGGCCCTGTTTCGTGCAGGCGGGAAGCAGTGGAAGCTTAGAATGTCATCATCTCGGACCATGACGAGCAGAGCGGGGTGCAGTGCCGTGCCATGGCTGGCGCTTCGCTTCCACGCGGCTTGATTGCATCGCATCGCAGCACAGCGCACTGGTGTTGTGGTGTTTTCCTGAGGTTACACAAGAACCGCACAAACTTGCTGTGAAGGCCCGGTGGAAAGAGCTGTCAGCTTGCAGCCCCACATCGCTCTTTCCCTCCCTGCTCATCCCAATCACGTTCAGTCAACTACCTGAGGTAGAGCTCAGCTGGCAGGCGCCGCCAGGCAGCCGTCCACCCATCGTTCTTTCCTTCTCCAGTTGAGACTCAAGAGTCCAGACCTGCTGCTGTCCTTGATGACTAACCAGCCCGGCCCAAGTCACCCGATGCGGCTCCCCTCGCCTGCACCGAGCCACCGGCAGCGAACTCGACGCATCACAACCGAGTCCTAGACGGAGTCCTCGACGGAGTCCTGTCGACGGCTCCCTCCCTTATTACTCAGCCGTTTTGTTTGACCTCCCAACACCCCGGCCCCAGCTGGCCCCTCGTACATGACCAACAACACTCCATTGGCTCATGGCCGCCACCTCTGCGAACTGGACGGCCACCACCCTTCTGAACAGACGCGTCAACCCGTCCAAACAACGCCCCGAATCCTTCATCGTTTCCAGGTTCGCTTCCTCCTTGCTCCCCGCCAGCGGCAGCCCTCCTTCTAGCGGCCGCTCGCCACCCGTCATCCCATCGCTAGACGCAGACCAGCGGTGCGTTGCGCGTTCGCAGCGGCAAGGCAATCCTTTGCACTTTTCCAGCCGCAAAAGAAACTTCGTCAACGTGCGTCGCAAATGCCCGCGGTGGAAATTTGCATATCGGTGGCCTCTCAATGACACCAAAGCAGCAGGATCGGATTCCATGACACCCATTACGAATCACGAACGCCGCACGCAACGCAACAACGGTGCGCCGCAACCTTGTGCCCTCCGTCGCCGCTTCAGCCCCCAAACCAGACCAACAGGGCCTTTTCCAATATTACAGTCGGAGGCCGCTCGACGTGTCGTAACAAAGTCCGTTGCGACAAATTTTCGTCGAGGCGGCGCGTGAGCCACACAATCTCACCCTCCACCGAGTTGTCCAATTTCCACCGTGACACCTTTCCGGCAACCCCCAGCCGCGCGCCACACAGTCTGGACGTGTTCGCCGACGAGGTGGCGTCTCGACTTGCACCTGCTCAGCCTTACGAGGCAGAATCGCTCCCCGATGCGGAGGGACCCATTCTCCGTGCCGGAGATGAGAGACCCCACGCTTAGGGCTGCCCCCGAGTCCGGGCCATTTTGCGGGTCCTCCGGACCCTTCGAGAACGAGGAACCCCAACCGTTTCAGAGGTGGGAACTCCAGCTATTTTTGTCCCCGGCGCATTACTATCCAAGGTATTGACAGGTGCTTCCAGAAGGCCTCCCGCTTCCGTGGGTGCTCGCTCCATTTTGATTGTCGCGGCGAAATTGGACGTCCTAAATGACGGTCTACCTGCGACACACACCGGGCTCTGTGCCTTGGTTTGCTTCGCCATACTCTCGTCCTGCAGCGGAATACGGCCACTTTGACGATACACGTACCAAGGCTAATGCCCTGAAATCCTCCTGCTTCGCAATCCACTTCTGCCTTGACAGACTGCTCAACATGGCCTGACCATCGACCGTCCGTCAGCCAGCTACTTTTTCCACTTCCGCCACTGCTCCTCGCTAAGAGCCTCTACCCTGCCTGTCTACGACTGGGCCCGCTTCGTAATAGACTCCCTAGGCACCAGGTGCCAAGTGCCATCGGCCCTCCTGGAGCGGGGGTTGGTCTTGGTCGGTCCTTCCGCCTCACGCTTCGCTTGTACAGGCTGAACATTGCTGCTGCCCAAGTCGGATCTCTCGTTCGCCTTCAAGTCTCGCTTCCTGGCAGGCAGCGTCTCTGTCTCTCGCGGCACGAGATTGAAGGCGCCGTCAGCTCTCTTGACACGGGGGTTTGTCTTGGTTGCCTCCAGGCCGCGCTCCTTCTGCGGAGCCGCCAGGTTGGGAAACGACTCGATCTCGCGAGGTAGGAGGTTCTCGCCACGCTTAGCGGGGTTCGCCTCGTTGCCTGCCAGAGGGTCCTACGTGGCGACATGTCAGAGAAGGAATGATGGCTCTCGCTCTCGGTCTCGACTTACGCCCACAGCTGCGCCAGCGCTGACGAGAAAGACGAGGCTTGAAAGAAACTTCATCTTGACTTGAGGTCTTTGATCCACTTCGCAGAAGTGCTTCCTTGGTTCTTTCTAAAGAGAAATGTAAGAAGGCCACCCGGGTGAGTCACAGTAGGAGCCGACGTTGGCGTCAAATAGTTCTCATCCTGCGGCCTCGTTTTGGCCGGACACGGGTACGAATGGGCTGACCATCGTGGTCTCCCCTGTCACTCGCCGATCATATGGGAACGACAGCAGTTGGTCGGCGGGAAGTAAATGCACCCGATAGGATTCATGGCGGGACCGGAGCTGGTTTCCGCGATGAGCGCGTAACGCCCGGACTTCAGTGCTTCTGCCCCCAAGCAGTCGTCCAGGAACAACCCAGCTTGGCCCATCCTTCAGGCAACTGACGGCGAAAGCTACCTAGGTAGATGGGACGAACCGCCGTCGAACCTCATGCGATGTGCCTGTGGTGAGTATTGCCAAGATGGGCGTCATGCTATGGTCCCTTGGAAACAGGGCGCTAACACACGCAACGCAAACGCGCTCATCCTTAACTGACTCGTCGTGACACTTATACCGGGTTTGCTTGACTTGTAGCTCAGCGGAAATGGTCTCTCAACGTTGTGTGCTCCCGCCTTAAACTCTTGGAAGCACAGTAGCATCCGTAATCACGCGTTGCGTTCGCAGCAACTGGGAACAAGTCCGATATTTTGCCATCGTCTGAAGCCTGACTCGTTACGGCTTCTTGGAATGTTCCATCATTTTGTTGGAGGTTCTTTCGGATCGGCAATGGTTTCAAGAAAGCCGTTTCATCTGTAGTCTTTGAAAGTCAGTTTAGGTTTATGTTGGAGAATCAGATGCTCCGAGTCTGCTGAAGTTCCCAAACTACCTTAAGACGCCTGGATGACCAAACTCGGTATCGGTGTGAAGTCGTAGGTATGTGGGTTGGATGCTGAAAACAAATGGTACTCATGCATATTTCCCGACAGAAACTTCGTCGAGTTCACCATCACGTTCATCCACAATGTCTTGCAAGACACGGTGGTCGACTCTGAACGCTCTCGTCTTGACTTTGCCATTGGCGGTTCTCTACTTGTTCACACCGGCTCTGAATAAGAGATGGAAATCCCTCATTACAGCTCACAGTGGTCCCCACGCCGACGAGCGTGCCCGCGCCGCACTTTCCGAAGCCTCGTGGCTGAGGTCCGTCACGCGGCGACATGAATGGATGGAGCAGAACCGAGACTACGACTCGACACTGTCAGTCCCACCCCATACATCCAGTCCCCCGTCCTTCCTCTGCCCAAGCACACCCACATCTTTTCAACATTCTTGGCAGCCACTGACGCCCAAATATTCAGATTCACACCCAGAGACAACTCCTTCCGCTTCTGGTACACCCTCTGGGACCTCTTCCCCGCCACCTACACCTGCCCCTGGGACGTGCAGCGCGTCGGCCGCCTCGGCGACGGCGGCAAGTGGGTCTGCGGTCTGAGCACATCTTCTCCAAAACGTCCAAACAACTGACATGAAACAGCACTTACTTTTGACTATAGTTTTCTCCTATTTGCGATTCCGGGCGCTTGGGTGAGCACATTCTTTGGGCCTAAAGGGTTGGACTTGCGACTGGTGTTTCGACGAGGAAAAACACAAAAGAGGGGGGGACCTTTAATTCAACTCTCTAGGAATGTCCGAGATACAAAAGGGAGGTTTGCTCCAGAAGAGCCGTTTTACCCAGTAGGAAATGGCGACTTAACAAGGTAGTCAAGTCAGCTACGCTGCACGCTCCGCGTAGGTGAAGTAGATAACTGGACGAGAAGGGCAATGTTTGTGACTGTGTCAAATGTGGTAGCTGTAAGATGAAAATGACAGGGATCTTTCTGCGCTAGCGACACTGCCCTGGCATGCTGGTTGGCTGTTGGCCTGTTCCATCTCGATCTACATAGTATGATAGTATTTATGGATGCATCGGCCAGCGAAAACAGACCGAACAGACACAGACGAAGAGTCCGTGGCGCTAGGGTTGAGAGGTCAGCGCCTGCGGGTCGGAATGGAAGATGGCAAGGTCTCATTGAGACCGATACAATCGGCCACGGTGTTGCACTTTTCTCTGCCCTGTCGCCAGCCGGACTCCGGAGGACTCCCTGATATGTGCGCTCGGAGAGGACTCCGCGAGGCGTGCGCTCGGCTCGCGGAGTGCCTGGTGATGAATGCTTGGAGTCCCCTGGCGCGACTTCCCGCGCCAATGGCATTTTCTTTTCTTGCCAAGATACCACATTCATTACGCAGAGAACCTTTTCCGCGTACCTTTCGCAGCATAAATTGGTCGGAGCCTGGTGCATATGACTGTGTTTTGAGATTTGATTGTTGCGAGCTGGTCCATTGGCGTTCGTGGAAACCCATCGGCGAACACGATTCGTTTTTCGAGTGAAGTCACGCATCCAAATGTGGCTGATTAATCACTCGGATCCACTGTCTATATTCCAAAGTCTCCGGATGACAGGAACTCATTGCAAGATTTCCTGGAGTCGGATGAAGACATCTTAGACCATAAATCTTGTGAGCTTTCTTGAACTGGCTTCGTCGTTGCTGGTTTTGGAAACCTTTGTCGTTCTCACCGACAACTTTGAATAAATACGCACGGTTTCCGGTGATACATCAGCCGTGGGTAGATAGGAAAGTGAGATAATCAAGCAGGTGACATCGTTTTATTCGTGTTCGTTGTAATGGATAGCTTGAGACGACGAAGCAGCGACAGGAAGTACGCGAGTCTGCCAAAATCTCACCCCTAAGGTAGTTAAGACTTCACCCTAGAGTTAATTGGTCATTGGGAGGGGGAAACAGAAAGGCCTGGTGCGTGTTACCAGCTTCACAAAGCTTATGTCTACATTTACGCAGTCCAAATGGAAACATCACAAGCTAGCCAACATCCCAGTCCCGCGATGACAGCCAATATACTCAAAAGCCTGCTGCTCCGGCTCGAGCACGAGAACCTCGTGGAACAGCCTCAAGCTCATCTTGTCGCCCATCTTCTTGGCGTACTTTCCAAACTCTGCAAAAATGGCCAGATGGGTCCGGTGCTCCTTGCTCCAGCGCTCCAGCGAGCTCAAGCTGTCAAAGTACGCCAAACAGAATGTCCGGTCCGTCCCGCCGTCCGCCGTGACAGGATCCACAATCTCCATGAAGCGACAGCTGAAGCACCCGACCTCGTCGCCATGGTCTCGAAGAAAGTCCATCCCCCTGACGAGAGGAGGCTGCATCGAGTTGAGGTAGAGCTGGCGCTCGTCGGGGTGCGCGGCGGACCAGTCCTGTCCGGAGCGGATGACGACGAGATTCTTCTTACCCTGGATACGGACTCTTGTCGATTGCGAAGTGCCATCGGTTGGCTTTCCGCTCTGCAAGTTGTTCGGCTCTCCCAGCAGCTCATCAGTCTGGGATATGGGGAAACGGTCTCTCATACTTCCCCAGTAGACATGCTCTCGGATCGGCCCGGTGATGCTCTCCCTCAAATGAGACACGCCCTCGGGCACCGGCGTGGTGACCACAGTCTCGAGGCGCTCAATGGTCGGGTAGAAGACTTCCAAGAACCAGCCATGGCCCTCACCGGAGGTATTTTCTGACCACCAAGTGCGGAACCCGCTTGTTGTCGACCAGTCCTCGTACGCAGCTTTGCTCGTCCAGTACGCGAGAATGGCAATGTTGTAGAATCCGCGGTTGTCCGTGACGGCGGCGCACTCGTAAAATCCGGGGCGCGACGTCGGAGAGGTCGCGTCCGAAGAAATGAAGGAGGATACGACTTTGATCGCGCCGCCGTCGTTCTGCTCCTTGGTCTTGTACTGGGCACCAATGACGGCCAAGACCAAGTCCTTGGTGTGCTTTGGAAAACGAGAGGTGTACAGTTCGTATGATGGTGTGAACTTCTCAGGGGCTCTTGCTGGCACCGTTCGATCTTTTCTGAGCCATTCTGGGATGGCGGACTCGAGCTCCATGGCGATTGATGCTTTTCGGAGGGCTAGATCTGGCAGCAGATGAACGGGCTTGCTACAGGATTGCGAAACCGACCAATGGCTAGATATGTATTGTAAACTGCCGACATCCGAAGTCACTGCCTTGTTTATCCCATGATGATCCGTGACACGAATCAAACTCAAGGCGTGCAAGCATGCTGGTGTGACGGTCGAACCAATCCGTTCATGATATGACCCGGCACAGTGGAACCCACCCCGGCAAATCAGCGTCCGCGATAAGTTCCCCGCGCGGGGCCTGACGTCCGATAAAGGCGGGGCCGATAGGATAATGCTCTCCCGGAGGCGGGGCCCGCCTCAATCACCGCCACCCCCGGCACGCCTCAGCCCAGATTGGGACGCGCCAGCGGAGCGACTAGCGATTGTCACCCCTCGCAGATCTCACACGGATCCCCCATGCTATCGATAGGGTAATGGTCGACCGGCGCAATCAGATGATATGCGTCTGAACTTATCGCAACGTCTGTGATACGCAGACGACGATCTCATATTCTGTGATAGGTTAATGCTCTTCCGACTTGAGACAGAGATAAACGGCCTGATTTATTTCATGATGATCATGGACGACAAGATTGCCTCAGTTGTAGTACATAAACTCGATATCGTGCACGATGGTTTGGACATCAGACGAATACCTGACAGATTCTCTAGAATCATCATCTCTATCACTTCGACTCAAGACTCCAACCACACCGCTCAGCCGAACCATCTCCAAAGACATCATGGCCCCCAAGCTCAAAATCGCCGCTATCCAGGCTGAGCCCGCCTGGCAGGACCTCGAGGGCGGCGTGAACAAGTCCATCGCTCTCATCGAGCAAGCCGCGAAGGAGGGTGCCAACGTCGTTGGGTTTCCTGAGGTCTTCATCCCTGGATACCCATGGTGAGTTCCCTTAACAGGATGATACCGTCATTAGACTAACACCGCGGTGAAAGGAGCATCTGGGCCAAGTCTCCCACCGAAAACGCCGCCTTCATGGACGAGTATTTCCGCAACTCTCTCGTCAAGGACTCGGACGAGATGAGGCGCATCTGTGCAGCCGTCAAGGAGGCCGGCATCTTTGTGGTACTCGGCTACAGCGAGCGCTACAGAAACACTCTGTACATCGCCCAGGTATGCACCTGACTTCATACTTTCATTCCCTAGCATACTCACACTCGCACAGTCCTATATCGATGAGAACGGTGTCATCGTCCACCACCGCCGCAAGATCAAGCCCACGCACGTCGAGCGCGCCTACTGGGGCGACGGCCAGGGCGAGTCCCTCCAGACCGTGGTCCCCAGCACCGTCCACCCGGACGTCCGCATCGGCGGCCTCAACTGCTGGGAGCACACGCAGACCATGCTGCGCTACTACGAGTACGAGCAGGACGTCGACCTGCACGTTTCCAGCTGGCCGCTGATCTGGGCGCACCCGCCCGCCGCGGACGGCACCCCGGACCCGGACTGGCCCGGCCACATCACGGACGAGATGAGCCTGCGCTTCTCGCAGATCGTGGCCCTCGAGGGCGCCTGCTTCGTCATGGTGTGCACCCAGATCTGCACCGAAGAGAACAAGAAGCGGTGCCGCATCGAGGATTTCGGCTACGCCAACAAGTCCGGCGGCGGCGGCGGCTTCAGCATGATTTACTCGCCCTGGGGCCAGGAGCTGGCCACGCGGCTGCCGACCGACCAGGAGGGCATTCTGTACGCCGAGGTCGATCTCTCGGAGAAGGCCAAGGCGAAGCAGAACCTCGACATCGTCGGCCACTACTGCCGCCCCGACCAGCTGAGTCTGCGGGTGAACAAGTACCCAGCGAGACCCGTCCACTACGCGGCCGACCCTTGAGAGGCATGTCAAGGTCAAGGATGCTTCAGCGGGAACCGGGTTGCGGGCGGAGGAGGACGACGCTAGCTGTTTTGTTCCTTAAAGTTTCGACGATGCGAACTGTGGATATGCGGGGAAGATAACTGAGCACTGAATGATTCGTCAGCGTGGGGGGAGTTTCAGGTAGCAGCAGCGAAGTAATAATTTCTGTTATTAGGCGCTTTTGAGACTCGGCAAATGATCGTCTGAACTTAACTCCCTACACCTCGGTGAAGTCCCGAATGCCGCCCGACGTCACTTCGTAAATGCCCAACGGATTAGTGGGGAGTGTGTAAACAGCACGAAATGTCTGCGGCGTTGAGCCCTTTGCCGCAAGCGGATGGGAAGAAGAGACAGCGCGTCTCTATCGCTTGTCTCGCTTGTCGCGGGAGGCGGATGCGTGTGAGTCTCGACATCTCCTCCAAGCCCTCCGATTGTCAACAAGGAACCAGTCACTGATAAGATGGCAGTGCGACGGACAACAACCTGTGTGCGGCTCATGCGTGAGGAGAGGAACTCAGTGCGAGTTCCAACATTCAGAAAACAAGCGCAGGTCAGTTCCGCAACTCCCGCCCCTAGCTGCGGGGAGTGTGCCCCATCGGACTGACAAACTCCCCCCCACCAGGCCACCGAGCAAGAAATACGTCGAGTCATTGCAAGCCAGAATCCGCCATTTGGAGGCCCAGGTGGTGTCTCTAGGCTCACAACCTTCAATAAGCACCCTCGACCCGAATCCTGAGGCAGAGGCGCTCGAGGCTGGAGAAAGCACCGGAGAAGATGACCAAGACCCACTGTCTGAGCTGACTGGCCTGGTTGGCCGTCTTAATGTCATCGACGACGGCCAGCTGCACTACTTTGGGTCACAGAGCTCCTACAACCTCGTCCGGGAACCTCTCCGTGAGCCCGCTCCCCACGAGCCGTCACGTAGACTACAGAGACAGGGTATAGCAGCTGCTGCTCAACTCGGGAAGCTTGTTGCCATCTCAGATGAGCTACAAGACCATCTCCTCGAGCTGTACTGGCGGTGGCAGAACCCGTGGAACTACATCATTCACAAAGGAACATTCCTCAGGAGCTTCAGGGGAGAGGGCAGCGGGAAATACTGCTCGCCGCTTCTCTTGTCGTCCATATTCGCCATCGCAGCACGTTATTCGGATAGACCGGAGCTACGCTCGGTGCCGGACGACCCCAGCACTGCCGGCGATGCCTTTTGCGAGCATGCCAAGATCCTTCTTTTGTACGAGAGCGAGGCGCCGACCATCACCACCGTTCAAGCTGCGTGTTTGTTGGCCTTGCGTATCATGTCTGATGGCAAGGAGGCTCTAGGCTGGCTGTACTCAGGTGAGTATCACACTCGAAACACGAGCACATCTTCTCACGATGCTTCGCAGGAAATGCCACAAGAATGGCTCATAATCTCGGCCTCAATCTTGACTCTGCCAAGTGGACTACTTCTGGATTGTTATCAGAAGCCGAAGTCGAGACCAGGAAGGTGACTTGGTGGGGATGCTATGTCGTCGATAAGTATCATGCCCCTCTAATTCCGACTCCTAGCTTTCTGGGAAGGGCGTTCTGATAAGTTTCAAAGGCTCTTTTCTCTGGGGCTTGGGAGGCCAAGCAGTACACCGAAATCGAGCATAACCTGCCCGAAGCCAAGCATCGACAACGAAGAGGAATTCACGCCGTGGATGCCGACATCAGATCTCCCCTCCGCCGAGACGCCCCTCGGAGTTCATTCTCATATTTCGTCAACAGCTCACCATGTATCAGAAACATATACGATCGCATGTGAGGCCATGGACATGATGTACGTTCTCACAAGCTACAAACAAATGATTCAGCGCTCATAAATCGCAGATACGCTGTCAATAGCAAATTGTCACCCAGAGAAATCGAAGACATTGTCAGCAAGACCGATGTGGAGTTGAGGTCACATTACAGAGCTTTGCCAAGCTACCTCCGACTACCCGCGTCGCCAAAGATGCCAATGCTTCCCCATATCTGCCTTTTCCAGTAGGTTCAGCCACTTTTCACCTTCTTCCGGGATGATAAAGAAAAAAACTAAGCCAAATCTCGGAATAGCGTACAATATCATGCTCACCTCATTCTTCTGCACAAACCCTTGATGAAGCGAAGAAGAGCAAGACGCTCAGTTAGCAAAAGTGCGTCTACCGACGACGGCATCGAAGATCACGACGAGTACGCGAATCAGCACATGGAAACATGCCGTCACTCGGCAGCAGAGATTGCAAGATTACTGCGAATCTACAAGCAGCAATACACTCTTGTGAGTCCCATGTCTCTCATCATTCCGCCCACAGATCAGGAAATCGACGTGTATAAAATAGCTGCTTGTATAAGACTTTTCTCTAATACTTTATGTCCGAATAGCGCCGAATTCCGATAGCGGCTGTCCATTTGTGCTTTTCGGCCGTCATCATCCACCTCATCGACGCTCGCCCCTCTAACCCAAAGAGACAACTTGCCATTCATCATTTGCAAACATGCATCGATGCTCTGCGAGATCTGCGAACGGCATGGTGTGCCTGGAGCGACCGGGCACTCCGGGCGGTGCAACTCCTAGCACGGGAGTGGTATCAGTGCGACGACGTGTCGCAACTGCAGCACTACGGTAGCATTGCCCGGCCTGAAGCTCGGGGGCCGGTCATCGGGAACATGAAGGAAGTGCTGATGGATGAGGAGGGCGGAGGAAACAGCACGAGAGTCGATCAATTTGGCTCCTGTCACACTGATGCATCAGCTCACAACGCTGCGGCGTTGAACATGATGGGTAACCTTGGCCAGGAAGGACCAGTAACCGAGAACGATCCCTTAGCGTTTTGGTTTGACACAACCACTTCGGACCAGTACACCGACCACCTCGTCAGAGAGTGGCTTGCGGAGAGCGGGTACGATGATATGTTGAATATGACAACTTAGGATACAGTCCGGCAGATACACAGTCGAGTTGCAGTAATAACAGGCCATAATTTCGAAAAGACCTTGGGGTGCTGCATACTAGACGAGCATAAGACTGTGAATGGCCTCGTTGAGATGGAGGGCTCTGACAAATGCACCTCTACTACGCGCAACACGTGTATCGTCACAACTCCCTTGGCCAAAATAACCAGCCCCGTTTCTATAACGGAAACGATTGCCAGCGCCAGACGGCTTCATTCCAATCCAACCAGCGTCATCCGCAGGGTGTCATGTCTAACCCACAGTGATCAACGTATCGATCTCAAACGCTTGCGACGCTAATGGAAAACAGTCGGGCCAGGAGTTTGGCATTCTGAAGCCGATGAAGAAGACTACACCTATTGGCACTCCAGAGAAGATCCAGGGCGTCGAGTTCAGTGCCAGCTGCGCCGAGGGGACATTCATTCAGAGTCAGATCAGATCGGTGTAGACAAAGACTTCCAAATCCTGAAAATGTGTCATGAGCTGGAGCTTGCAGCATTTGGTACTTTTTGACGGATTGCCCCAGAACAAAACTTCAACTGTCATATCGAAGATTCATTGTCATGATGGTGATGTTTTCACCGTAAAATCCTAGGCTTCTCGAATGTCTTCCGTCAAGATTCAAGTGTCCACAAAGAGAAAAAGAGCTGCAAAGTTGAAGAAGTGTGAGAAGTAGAAGGCCGTGAGAGACATGCAGCCTAAGAATCCTGCGCGTTGTCGGGTGATCTGCGCTTAGATCAGATAGCCGCGGAACAGGCTGAGGCTCAGTCTTCTTTATCGCTTTCCCGAGCAGGTTTTAGCCCAGCCGCACTTTTGCTGTTTATGTTTCTGGATGAGGCTATTTTTATGCTTGAAACCTTGTCTTGGGGCGCTCTAGACCGTACTGCGTAAGGGTTGGCTGCTCTCGCTAGGCACTGAGAATACGTCGTGGCTGTGTCCTGTCAGACATATGTGCCCCCAATGCCATACTGCATTGAGGGGAACCAAGCCTGAGTGCCTGACATGTCCCATTGTCTTGAGGAATCTAGCTGCAGGCGGTTCCGCCCGGCGCTTAGGCAGCTTTGGCCATGCAAACTGGTGTGGTCAATCAGAAGGCATGATGGAGACATGTACAGCTACCTCTCAATTGTTTGTTATCTTGTGAACTTTTGGTTGCATTAGGCCATGATTTAACTCACCTTTTGGTACATGTACAACCGGTGGTGATTAGACAGCTACAGGCGGGTGCAATATTCCGACCAGCTGAGCGTCAGTCTAGGCAGTCGCAGGCAGCTGAACAGGCGAAGGTGTTCAGCCCAGGCTGATCTGTCACGCGCACCAAATACATGCTTTTTCCACAATAGGCTTTTTTCTTTCAGCCTCGACATGTATGATATGGTAAGCTACGAGACGTGATATATTCGTCACACGGCAGTGGTAATCGAGAGCTTTTAGGTGGCCAATTGTTATACCTTAGACGCAAAAATATCAATCTTCTACAGCTTGCGACTAATAAACGCTCATCGTGTGTATTGGTCCAGAGTAAAATTGGCGACGGACACCATCCAGCTCTGTCTACACCTGCCTTTGACATATAGTACCGAGAGGCTCGGTTTGATATCTAATTGGACTTTGGTGACGGTTACGGTACGGGGAACATCTTTTTCAGCAGCGAAAAGACGGGAACAATGCCCGAAGCCCCCCTCACCATCTGTACTGGGGCCATGAGCATGTATCTCAGGTGCCTAAAATATCACCTTGGTCGAGTAAGGTAGTCAAAGGACGTGGTAAAGGTCATGAGGTATATCGAGCTGACATGTTTGAAACGATGCGGCTTTGTTTGTTCAGCTACTCTGCCTGCCCAGGTATGCATTGATGGATAAGCCACATTGGGCCCCCACGAAGAACATCAGTCGAGTCTGGTCAACACATTTGAGCAAGACATCATGTTGCCCAAATGGGATGGAAACGATCCTACTCATCCTTCCCAAGGATTCTTGTGACGTTTGTCTCAATTTGATCGTGAAATCTAAATCCTGAAATAGGTGTTGCTACAATGGTAAATTACACCTACCACGTCTCCACTTTTGAGTATATAAACCCTAGGATCATGCTAGATTATGAGGAACTTCTAACTCAGAATCATCATCGACTTCAACCTTTCAAGACATGTAACACTTTTCTGAGAATCCTTTACAATTTCTAAGCACTCGCCATGCACACCAGCTCCCTTATCCTGATCTTTGCTGCCATCGGCTCCATGGCGATGCCCGCCATCGATCCGTCGACGTGGAAAGATATCGTAAAGAGCACCAAAGGCAACCCAGCTACAAACCCGGTCAACGATCAACATAAGGGTGTCCCGCCGCCCTATATCCATCCTTCCAAGGGTATCCCACCTCATATCCCTAGTTATGACAACCCCAAGGGTACCGTCTCAAGGAGAGACAACTCGGATGTGCTCAAAAAGATCGTCGAAAATCTCTGGGGCAACCAGGCTGGCCCAGCCTCCGGATCTCCATCCGGTCCCACATCCAACGGTCACCCATCCGGCCCCGGTGCCGGCCCCGGATCAAACGGCCCCCCTTCGGGCAACACCATCGAAAACGGTAATGGAAGCCCGGCGGGCCCTGCCTCTGGGCCTTCTTCGGGACCCGCCTCCAGCGGTAACCCGTCTGGCCCCGGTTCTGGCCCTGCATCCAGTGGGCCTCCTTCGGGCGTCGCAAAGCGCATCAACGCCGAAGCTCTCATAAACATCAGTAAAAACGGTTGGGCCAGCCCGACTGGTCAGGGCTCCGGGTCTCCGTCCGGACCCACATCCAACGGACGGCCCTCAGGTACCGGTGCCGGCCAAGCCGCCGGTGGCCCACCTTCGGCTAGAGGCATCGCCTCAAAACGGGTCGATATGGAAACCGTTAAGCATGTCTTGGAGGACGCAAAGGGCATTCCTGCGAACCCAGTCAATGGACAAAACAACGCGGTTTCGGGTTCGGCTACCAGCCACCCAGCGACCCAGGCCTTGCCACGTTCCGGGCCGCTGCCTTCCAAATCCATGTCGCCTCTTAAAATTGTGTATCGACGTTTCTTAACGGTTTTACGGTTTACTGTTTACGGTTTTGCGGATTACTGGCAAATGTCCGGAGTGTCTTTCTGAGGGATACAAATTCAGTAATAGTCCCCTTTTGTTAAACATCGTTGCTAGTAAACTTACTGAGTTTCGGCCTTGCGAAAGCCACATTTTGTGATCTCGCTGTGAAAACATTCCAAAACTTTCAGCGTACCTGCTGCAAAGCACCCTTAGTTTGAGCCAGCCACAATGGTATTAAGTCGTACTCATAAGTGTTCGATCTATGTGCTTCAATACCCGGATACTGGTAGGCCTTTTGCACTTCCGATTACAGCGCCACAACTGGGCTTCACATGCAGCTTCCTTGCCAGGCGTCCGGGCTGCAGGTAAGCAGGCTGCAAGAGTCCTGACATGATTGACTGGGCGGGATGATTAGCAACAAGTGTTCCCTCGTCATTGGGTGATAATAAAGCGCCCGACAATCAGAGCTCCTCGGCTCAATTACTACCCGTGGCATCCCCATTGGCCACATGCGGGACTCAAGAAGTGCAAGTCACAGGACTCCCTTCATCTGCAGTGTCAGTGAGATACATTGAAAGCCCAGCAGCCTACGTATTCCGAGTATTTAACCCCTCTGATTCCCACCCGGTATGAGACTGTCTGTTCAAGCCTCCATCCCCGGAGCCTGGTGCTCAGTGCATCATGTTTCGAATGGTGCCCAGCTTCCTCAATTTCTTTCAACCATCTTGGGTATTCCTGTCCAAAACTTTGACTTCAGTCCAGGCTCAAGGGCCCCCCTTAGCACCACCGGGAGATCTTGATTTGACACAAGGCCCGTCACCCGAAGAGTTCGAAAACTGGTCGTGGTCCCCACCAACTTCTGAACTTTTTTACATCGTCTTCACCCTTCGTTGGAGGTTTTTTTCGTTACGAAAAAGTTGTTATTGGTCCAGAGAGAAACTTTTGCTCCTCTCTCGCCGTCGACTCAAAAGACGTCCCAGGGGCCGCCGTTCCCACAAAAGACGGCGGCCTTTTGAGGCGGTCAAATCGATCCCCGATGTTTTTGGCGCGGAATCATCTCCCCAGAAACCCCGATCAAATTCGACGGTCGCGTGGAAAGTGATTTACCTCCATCGATCCATAGGGTACCACACTCATCCTGGACGTAAGTGTATCGACAGAAGATTTTATCATTTAGCAAGTTTGCTGACATTTTTGTTCCTCCTCCTTTTCTTCAATAGATTTCCCCCCTGCCACATTGCCTCTGGTGATTACGAACCAAATAAAGATGGTCCGCCCCATCCTAGAGAAGCTTCATACGACTTATCGTTGCCCAGTTTCGTAGCTCAACGACAGCATGCCGAACTCTTGCCGTCGCCATCTCCTTTGAATATAGTAGGCACTCAATATGAACTCGACCTCGACATTCCGGACCAAATACTCAACCTTGGCCTCGAAATTCACTCCTTAACAGATCAATTTCAAATACCAGCAGGTGAACCCTCCAGCAGCTTTGCCCAGCACAGTCTGTGCAGGCCTTTCCCGACACCAGAGCCACCAAGCTCTGAGGCATCTAATGGTCATTCACCAATACACAATAACAGAAAACAACGCAAATACGCATGTCCTCACCCAACTTGTTCTTACGCTTGCGATCTACCAAAGGACCTGCGCAAGCACCGCCTCAAGCACGACAAACCCGCCCAAGACCAATGCTACCGCTGCCCGAACCGCGGCTGCGATAAGATGTTCCCTCGAAGGGACAACTGCCTGCGACACGCTCGGAAAAGCTGCACATATGGGAGCTCTTAACATACGTGCAACATGGATCGCGTTGGACACTCGCAGTTGTAGCCATGTAGCGGGGTCTCGAAGCGTCTCGGGCAACACGAGGAAGTGGGAACTTGTAATTTCTCTTATTCATTTCTTTACAAGTGCGTCATCGGCACCAACATGAATGAACGCACGACCAAGGCATCAAATAATTGTAGGAGGTTCCTGTTTGTCATTGGAATGCCCGTCATACATTCCCATTCTGGACTCTTGTTGTGGAGCGGGTAGTTGAGGACATGGTGATGAGTCGCAAGGATATACACAATTTTCGAGCTTTTATTAGACCCATAGCGCCGTACCTTTATTTTTATGACATGTATTACAGCCGACCAACCAGAACTTTTGCGAAGAGGTTTGTTTGAGTCGGTGCTGCAATTTTGAAGCTGCAAGGTGACTTGCTCTCCTACGTTGGCTGGCAGTAAACATGAATTGCCATGTCTCAATCGACCAGAACTCAACATTCCCTTCCGAAATGCGGCGGATATGATAACCTCCAGAGTTGACTTTATCGAAACACCAGAGCTGATACGGCATATGTATCTGTAAATGTCAACATTTACATCCACCCTTCAAACCTGTCACATTCCATGCGCGAATAGACTGCAGCAGCTCATGCCAACCCAAACTTTCGAATGATGACCGAACCCCATAACCGGACCTCTCTCTAACCTGTGTGTTGTCAGTCCCATTCCCGAACACCACATCCCAGTTCTCCGCCAGATCGCCGGGAGTCTAAACCACGATTCCAGACTCCTCACTTGCCCTGGGACCAACATTCCCGGCAACGGAGCCCGAAAGCCTCAACAAACCATGTACGAAAGTTCATCCAAACAATACCGAATCAGGCCAGGCTCGAGTCCGAGCGCAAACTCACTGCCATAGGAAGGTTGCTCCCCTCCTGCAAAGTCAACAATCTCCATCTATAAAGAAGGATGTTTTACTCCGGGCTCAAGTCCTAGATCCGTAAACATTGATCCCCAAAACACAGCCATACCAACGTCCATCACCACCATTCCCACAATGGCTCCCCCCAAGAAAGCCCTCATCGCCGTGACCTCCGCCCACGCCCCTCTATACCCTCAAGGCCAAGAAACAGGCACGTCCACCTCACCTTCCATCCCTCCGAAGCAAAATCCCCCGTCATCTAACACGTCCCCGGGCACCACCACCAACAGGCCTCTTCATCACCGAAGCCCTCCACCCCTTCAACGTCTTCAAACAGGCCGGCCTCGACGTCGACCTCGTCTCCGAGACGGGCACCTACCGCCCCGACTGGCTCTCGCAGCAGCCCGACTGGCTCCCGGACAGGGACCGCAAGGTCTGGGAGGACCGCGACGGCGAGTTCCGGTCCAAGCTGGACCGGCTCCTGAAGCCGCAGGACGTGGATCCGTCCAAGGTGAGTTTCGGCGCCTCGGACCCTCCCCACCCCCCTTACTAGAGAACGCGTAATGCTCATCGCCTGAACAACCCGTCAGTACGGCATCTTCTTCGCCTCCGCCGGCCACGCCTCCCTCATCGACTACCCCGACGCCAAGGGCCTGCAGTCCATCGCCTCAAAGATGTACACCAACGGCGCCGTCATATCCGCAGTGTCAGTAACTCCCCCGTTTTCATCGTCTCTGCCCTCCCTCCCTCCCGACTGACTAACACCTCGCGTCGTCTCCCCAGCTGCCACGGCGGCGCCATCTTCCCCGGCATAACCGACCCCGCCACCGGCAAATCCATCATCGCCGGCAGAAAGGTCACCGGCTTCACCACCAAGGGCGAGGAGGAGGAGGGCGTCCTCGACACCATCAGGAGCTGGAACCGGCCGACCATCGAAGCGGCCGCGGCGTCCGCCGGCGCGACTTGTAAGTGTATCTCCCCCGGTCCTTGTCCCATCACCCCGCACTAACACACACAAAAGACGTCCCGCCCCCGGGGCCCTGGGACGCCTTCACACACACCGACGGCCGCATCGTCACGGGCGCCAATCCGGCCAGCGCGACCGTGACGGGCGAGGCGGCCGTGGCTGCCTTCAACAAGTTGTCGTGAGACTCTTGGTTCTGGGATAGGGGCGGCCGAGAAGAAGGGGGGTTGACCGCTGCGTCGGGGACGCGTGCAGCTCTTTCACAGGTTTTCTTAATATTGCGAAATCGAGAAATCAAACAGGGAATGCTTTTTTGATAGTTAACATGCAAATGGCGACTTCCCACGCAATAAAGTTGACAAGCGTACCCCGAAATATGGCATGCTGGTTGCACAAAGCCACGACATGGGTGCTAGTCATCCGACTTGTCGCGTCGGGCAGACCGGACAACCCCACTCTAAACAAATCAGTCATGTTATGGTTATGCGTCAGGTCACGAACGCGAAGTCAAGTGTGAGCAAGTGTGAGCAATGGCAGTTTTGTCTTCCCATGCTACCCTAACTACTAGTAATCAAGCCAAATCAGGCCAGACGCTGTTTGATCGTGACAGAGTCCCTCTTCCCAACGCCCAATGTATGAACCAGTACCGTTCCATCGAACGCGAACGAGTCGATGCTTCAATCTCAAGACTCAGTTGCTGAACTTTTATCCATCCCAAACCACTGTCCCCCGGTTCCCCTCCGACACCCATCGCTGCGGCACGGTCGAGACCAGCGCAACCGATTGAAGCGGGCAGAGGTTGTTGCCGGACTGTTAGAGGCCACGCCCATGTGAGGTGCGTGCCGAACGAGGACATTCCCTGTCCCATCCCGGGGCCTTTCCATCCCGTGACCCAAACACATGATATCCCATATCCCTCTAGACCCACCCCTCGTTTGCTGGAGGTCTCTTGGATCTTGACCACGAGCGAGGAAACAATCTCAGCAAGGAAAAAAACAAAATAATTCAATGTCGATAATAACAGCCGCTGTTGAAGGTCAAGAATGAAGGCGCGAGCGATTATGCATTAAAGGAACTCCTTGTATGCCGTCCGTTCGTATGTACCATTCCGTAAGGAGAATCGTTTCCCTCGACGCTGCGTTGAGCTCATCAGGTGGTGGGCAACGAAAGAAAGACTGAAAAATCAAGGCTGATTTCCGTTCGACTCCATGAATCCCCAGTCGTATGCTTGGATTGTCGTCAAATCGGTTGAATGGCCGAGGACGCGATAACTCTTTGAACGCCCCGCGATGCCATGGCCGTCCTTGGCCGTTGGAGTCGAAATGCCTTTGAACGCCGGTGTCCGAAAAAAATGAGCTCAAAATTTTGGTTCGAAAAAACAGTCGAGAAACGTCAAATGACGAGTCCACCGTGGTGGGTGTGTGGTGGTGGTGGTGTTGTGGTGGTGGAGCGACCGAAACTGCCGTTAACCCCTAATCGCTGTCGCTGCATGAGTCTCGGTGCTGAATGGAAATCGCTCCTGCAGCTGCTGGGCGTACGGGTGATCATTCGGCGACGTACCGGCGAAGGGGAAGCCACCCACTGAGGCCACCGGAGAGGCAGACCTCATGGTCGCTGGGGCGGAGCCCTGACTCGGTCGCTGGGCTGTCGGTCGTTCCGTTTGGGAAGGATGGCTGAGTGGAGATGAGGCGGGGGATGCGCCGTAGGATCCGAGGTGCTGGAAGTAAGGGTTGGGATCCCGAAGGTGGAATGCGTGATGTTGGGCGGGACCAGCATGCTGGGCGTGGTGGGGCATGCTGGGGCTGCCGTTGGAGCTGGAGCTTGTGCTGTTGGAGCCCCGGGTAGCGAAGACGTCGTCGGCTCCGTCGTACTTGCCGCTCTTCAATGTGCCGTCTCTAATTTGAGGACTGGACTGCTTTGAGCCGAACTGTTGAAGAAGCCACTGTCAGTACATGCTTTTCGGGCTGAGGTTGGGCGAGCGGTGATGAGAGTCGGTGAAAGGGTCGGGCATTTGCGATTGTTGACCAGGAGTACGTACAAAGCAGTATTTGTTGACCAGTTCCTCGTACGAAGACGAGGCAATCATGGCGTTGGGGGAAGAGTTTCCGGGGACTGCCGCAGGGGTCGCCTGCTTGACGGCGGGTGCCGGCGGGTTCGCAGCTGATTTTTGCTGCTGGGGCTGTTGGGCCGGGACCTGGATCTTTCGGTGGCTCTTCATATAGAGACCATCCGAGTTGCGATCCTTGCCCATGGTGTCCTTCGCGGCCTGAACCGCCGCGGACAGAGAAGCACCGAAATCGTAGCGGTTGGCAAATGCCTGGCCGCTGGGTGCCGACAGGCGGCTCGACAGGTTGTCGCTAGCCAGGCTGCCAGTGGACTTGTTGCTCTTGAGACGAAGTCCCGCGTTCGGGCCCGACTCTCCCAGGTACTCGTGGATGGGTTGGTCAAAGTGGATCTTGCCTTGCTCGCCAAAGTCATCGAAGCCAACAGGCATGGACTTGGGCCGGGGGGCAGCCGACGGGCTCGAGCGACGGTTGCTGCGGGGAAGGGCAGGCCGGCTGGCAGCACCTTGAAGTCCTCTCTTGCCATTTTGGGGAAGATACTTCTTGCGGAAGTCGACCTGGAAGTTGGTGCCGTTGTTGTTGTCCCAGTACTCTTGTCCGTTGACGTTGTAGCGGACACAGAAGTATAGCGTTTTGCTCTCGAGGTTAGCAAGATCGGACAGCTTGATGGAGAATGTGAAGCGGTCATTGGCAACGCCGGCATCACTTGGGCGAATCTCGTGCGAGTACTCGGCACCGACTTCAGAGGTGGTCTTCCAGTAGTCGAGGGTAAACCTGCAGGTCACAGACTTCTGGAAGGCCAGGTTGGCAACGCAGATGGAGCCCAGGAGGTTCTTCTGGTCGCTGGAAAGCCACACCCTCTCGAGGCGGACGGGGAGGGCTTTCCTGATGGGAGTGTCAGCGGGGTGGTTCGCCGTGACAATCTCCCACTCGAAGGGTGGCGACCGGGAGTTGGGGCGCTCGTCTCCAGGGAAAGGGTACTCGGTATCACTGTCGTAGTTATCGACCGGTGAGGACCCGGCACTGACAGCAAGTGGGCGGTCGACTTGGAGGAAGTGGCGGACATGCTCCAGGTGGGAGTCGAAGTGGACAGCCTTGGAGAAGGTTGGTGTGCCAGGCATGCTAGAAGGGCGGCGGCGGGAGGGCGGCCTCAGTGCAGGTCGCACAAGCTCGCCGGACTTTTTCCGCACCATCTGCGGCTTGCGGGGAGCCTCTTCATCGGACTCTTCCTCGGAGTTCGTCACGGATGCCTCAGCAGACTTGGACATGACGATCTTGGGCTCGGTGCTTGATCTCGAGTGGCCGACACGTCGACCGACGTTCTTGGCGAGGGCGTCCAGAGCACCGGTGCTAAAGCTGTGGGTGATGCCCTCGTTGGTAACGAGCGCGAGTGTCGGCTGGCCGGGCTTGGAGCTGGGAGAGGCTTCGCGGTGAACAGGGATCTGGCTTATGGCATCCTTGAGCTCCCTGAGGTTCTCGATCTGTCTCCCGCGCTCGGCGACGTCCTCCTCTTCGCTGCCCGAGTCCGGTGGAGAGATGATGGCACCCTTAGGCATACCTCGCTCATCCGTCAGTGGCGGCGGTGATTGTCTGACGCTGCTGCTTGTGGCCATACCCTTGAGGTCGTCTGACGTCCCAGGCGGCGTGGGCTGGTTCGAGTTGCCGCTTGTTGTCGCGCCTGCCGGCGCCGCCGAGGGCGTCCTCCTGTGTTTTGTGAGGTATGATGCGGACCGCGGTAGTGAGGGTCTCGGGCTGGACTGGAATGACGAGCGACGGCTGACGTCGGGCGACGAGGGTGCGGAGCTGGCTGGCGAGCGGCTCTGGGAGGGTGGTGTGTAGGGCATTTTCGGTCGAATGCCGTGGACTGTGTGGGAAGAAAGGATATAGAGGTCGAGGTCGTGCACCCGGCACGCGTGATGGGTCGGCTCGGGGGAGGCGTAGAAAATGCAAACTGGTATCAATTCATGCGATTAGGAGCAAAGGCGAAACGGCCAGGGGCGACGAGGCGCGATGTTAGGATTAGGTCTGCTGGGTTGGAAGGTTCTCGTCAGCCCGGTCGCGCGGCCATTAGATGAAGATTATTGAGTCGGGCAAGGAAATCGGCGTCGGTGCATTGAGCGCAAATGGAATTGCAGCAGAGAAGAGTAGGCAAAGGAACAAAGGAGGATAGGAAAGTGCTGGCGATGATGCAGTAAAGATGCACGAAGAAAAAATGATGCAATCAGGGAAGGAAATAGTCAGAGTGACGGAGGGCAAGGAAAACAGGTAGATGACGAAGGTGGTAATTCGAGTGTCTTTTTTTTTTTCTTCTTTTTTGTGGTTTTTGAGTCGTGGTTGGCCACTTACATGGAAGGAGAGCGAGTCGAGGAAGGGACGCGGGCGTTCAAGAGGTTTTGGGCACCGGCAATATTCCAGCAACAGTGCACACAAAAGTCTTGTTTGCGGGCGAGGAATGTCGGTAGCTGGGGAGGAGGGTCCCGTGGAGGAAGACGCCAGAGCCGGTGGAATGCAATGACGAACGGGGTCGAGGGTCGAGATGTCTCGCAGAAGGGGCCGATGGAGGGCGAGGCGGTGGCTTGCGACAGTCGTGGGTTTCTCGTGGGGCGGACGGGAACGCGGACAGGCAGAGACCAGCAGGGCGGGCTGCTGCTGCTGCTGCTGCTGCTGTCGACGGTCAATCCTGCGATGCCTGGGTCGGGGGGTCGTGTTCAGGGCTTCCTGCTCTTGCTCGAGTCGTCGGAAGGCGGCGGCGGTGGTTTGGTGGACGACGAGTCGACTTTTGCTTTGGTGTTTGGAGCACACAAAGATTGGAGAGAAGGCGAAGCTGGTGGGCGGCTCCGGAGGGGACGGAGTGGTTTTGAATGGTGGCAGCCCCGAGCGCCGCGACCGCACCCAGCAGAGCCAGAGCCAGAGCCAGAGCAGGAGCAGGCTATCGCAGAGACACCCAGCGAGCCAGGACGGGGGGCGTGGTCCTGTTCCCAGGCGGCGGGAGTCGCAGTAGCACGTACCTGATGGTCAGGAGCACCCCTGCGGGCGAGAAGGGCTTTGGATGGGTGGCAGCCAGCAGGGGGGGGGGGAGGGGGGGGGGGCGTGGGCGGAGGAGGCGAAGGAGGAGAGGCCGGGGGAGGCGGCGTGGAGGGGCGTGGAGGGGCGTGCAGGGGGTGGGCCGAGCAGGGCCTCGACTACGCCAGAAAGGTGCAGAGCGCTGCACGCTACGCCGTGGGAGGGAGGAGTGGGGCAGGCGAGGCGACGCAGCGTGGGATAGTGGCACGGAGACGGCAAGCCGGGCGGGCTGGTCGCTGCTGCTTGCGTTGAGGATTCTACCCTCTGCTCACCCGCGGCGGCGACAGACCAACTCCAAGCATCCAGTATGTACCTATCTACGGATACCTCTGGGCAATGGAAGTATCGGCTGCCGGTGGAGATGGTCGAGTTGGCGTGGGCGTGGTCGTGGTGATGTGAGGGTGGTGCAGCGAGGCAGCAGCAGAAGCAGAATAGACGAGAGAGAGAGAGAGAGAGCGAGCAAGTCGAGTCGAGTACAGTCGAGGGCAGGAGCGGCGGGATGCAGTCACACCCACCGCCTCCTCCTTCCTGGTGTTGTTGGTCTCACAGCTCCTTCCTGCGCTGCCTTCTTTCTCCTCTGCTTGCCGGTGAAGTTGGACAAGCACGGCAGTCGCGAGGCCGGGGGGAAGGAGTAGGACAGACAGACACACGCCGCCGCTCCTGCCACGCTTGGCCGGCTGCGACGATAATGGTGTTGGTGCTGCTGCTGGCACAGCTCCGGGGCTACCTTTACTGCTATGCTAAAGTACTCGTGCCGTTGCGTTCCGCCATGTCGACGTCCAATCGAAAAGCAAATCTCTGGGTGCGGAGGACGTTGAGGTTTCCCGTAGAGGCAAATCAGCCCAGCGACCACCGGCCCTGGCCAAACCACCCACCCCCCCATGCCATGTCGCAGTGCAGGCAGGGGACACAAACAGACGCCCCGGAGCAGGTAGGTACGGACGGAAAAACCAGCAGCGCGTGCGTGCTCTGCCCTGGTTCTTGCTTAAGGTAGCTCTGCCTTGCTGTGCCGTTCTGTGCTGCATCTGCCCTGCTTGCCGTGGTGTTCTGCGCTGAGCCTCTCGGTAGCATTGGTTGGGGGCAGTCGAGACGGGAAGGAAATAAAATAAAAAAATCGGCACACCTCAGCCAAACCAAACACCACCAACCACACACACCGGCCACACGCTCTCGGCGCACAGTACAGGAAACAGGCGACCGGGGGTCTCGACGGACAGTGAGAGATCTTTGATGGGACGGTACCGGGGTGGAGTCCTCGCGAAAGGGGTGGGGCGGCTATGAGGCGCTAGCAGGGGCACAAGGTACGTACCGGCTGCTCCAGAGCGAGAAGACGGGCTGGGGCAGGGACATGGGTCTGAGCCGGTTTAGCGTTGGTGCTGATTTAAAATAATGGTCCCATCATTCTCTCATCAGAAGGCATGACAGGCCCAAACCAGAGGGCAAGAGTTGTCGTTGTCGCAGTCTGGCGGTGGAGCACTGCACTGCACCGCACCCATCTGAGCCTCTTCTCTGAGCAGACTTCCAACTGCCCTCCATGTATCGCGGTGCCGTGCAAATGCCTTAGCTGAAGGGCGCAGAGACCGGTCTGCCCTCGTTAGCCCCCAACACCTCAGGCAAAGCAACAGCCAATGCGACGTTGAGAGTTGCCAGCCTGACATGTATCATGAACAACAGGCACCATCAAGGCCTCCGGCTCGATATCCAACACCTGTCGCTTGTCCCACACGCGGGCTGAGCAGGTATATCTGGTCCTGGCGACAGAGAGCGGATAGCCCAACGGGACGGGACGACGGCTGACGGCGTCCCAGTCCAACCACTCTCGTTGTCCTGCCTCTCGTTGAGCCGACTGGAGGCGATGCCATGCGGTCCGGGGAAGGACGAGGTGAGGTGTTGCGATGCCAGCTGCTTCCATGCATGGCATGGCAGCTCCCACGCCCGGAGGAACGTGTCTGCGGTCAATGGCGGACATTGGCTCCCATCCCGCCTCGCTGCGATATCTGTCTAGCTCCCGATGCCCGCTCCCAGGTCGTTCCCCTGGATCAAGAACCCCAAACCGTTTGACGTTATATTCATTTTTCTTCCTGTTGCCCATGTCTCGTTCTGGCCCGTCGTGTCTGACCCCGGGCTGCGTCGTTGACTCCGGTTCCGACGCAGAACCAGTTGGCAGGGCGAGCGGTATGGGCAGGAGCTGCATTCATCGTCATCGAACTGGGGACGGAAATTGTGGCGTTTCTTGTCTCTTTCTCACTCGTCGCTGGCCTGCTCCGTGTGCTGAGTACCGTGCGTGGTGGGCCCGACACTGTTCCTTTTTCGGCCGCAACACCCCCGGGCCCCGCAGCAGGCGAAAGACGCAGGCACAGGCAGGAACGAGCATGGGGGTTGTGTTTTGAGCCCTTGCCTTGCCCTGCCGGTCTGCCCTGCCCTGCCCTCCACTGCTGCCAGCCAGCCCTGCTCGGATTCGAGGCTGCGTTCGTACTGTACCGGTAACACGAATTGCGCACTGCGTTCAACGGAAGAGTCTGGTAATAGACGACGAAACAACTCCCAGTCGTCAACCACTCTTGCATTGTGTGGTCTTTCCTCAATGAGGTGAAATGAACCCACGGATGGGGAAGCCGCCTGCTGAGGCGCAACAGGAACTGAGTCGCTGAGGTGAGAAGCGCAATGATGTCATTGTTGGTCCAGATGGCGGACGGTTGGGCAGCGCGCACCTACCATCCCTCCCGCGCTCCAGCGGCTGCCATTCGTTGAGGGCTGCCCAATTGCCCGGCTCACACGGGTACGTGCCTTCCTCACGCAATTATCGTGAGTTTTTCCTAGTGGGGGCCGGAGCTGACTAACTGCCACGGCTACTCCACGTCAAATGCACGCACTTTGGCAGTCCCGCCCTGTTATCTCAATCAGATATCACCGCGAGGCCGCTTACCTCACAGTCTGTCCGCATCGAGGCATCATTATCATCATATCATATCGGATCAGACCATGGCCCTTATCTCCGTCAACGGAACTTCGAAGAAATGATTCAGGAAATGTGGTCTGGCGAGGCGCGTCTCGGACGCGTCTCACCGGCCGCATACTTTCTTCGTTTTCCTCGTTTTTATTCCGCCAACCTGGTCGATATCTCGACAAACACGCCGCAAGCGCTGCGTCTGGGGAGCTGGACGGCACGGCTGATGACTCGAGTCACGGTTTGACATTGTCTGTTGGCCCTGCTCAGCTCGAACTCTAATCGCTGTCGAAGTCTTGGGCCAACTCCAACTCAATGGCGTTGACACGCAGCATCCGCAGCAGAGAGGCCCCAGCCCCGGCTGCGATGATCTGATCGCCGCGCGCCCGTACGGCACACCCAATAGCTGGGCAAAGTATGACCCCAGACTTGCTCCCCCCCCCCCCCCCCCGGGACCTGCCAGGTCTGGAAGCGACATGAAGCGAACTCAAGCGGAGCTGGAACCAGCACACGAGACGAAGGAGATGGGGATTGTGGAAATGTGGAAAACGAGGCCACTCCACATTCCGCCCTTCTCTTCCACATTCCAGCGCATTGTGGACGACTCGACGCCCCCCCGCAGTGCGGTTTTGCTGTGGAACTCTTTGCAACGACGCCGAACCCATGACAAACATCAAACATGCTGCGAAAAGCTTCATTTTTGGATGCGTTGGGACGGGGTGCGGTGGAATGCAAGAGGGCGTCGACGACGAACTGACTGACTGACTGGCCAGAGGGGGCGGGCGGGCAGTCGCCAGCTGCGACTCACACCAACACGCACTGCGTCCAATTCTCTTTCTCGTGAGCGAATGTATGTGCAAGCCCAAGCAAGTCCAGGTCCATGTGCGAGTGCGCGTTGCAGCACCTCAGTGCTCAGACGCCGCCAACCGCCCTGTGTCACGCACCTCACCTCAGTGTCAGTCAGCGCTGCAGCCAGGCCAGTCAGTGCCAATCACGCGGTGTGGGAAAATGGAAGGCAACCACCGATGCCGGCATCAGCGTCAACACCAAGTGCCAGCGTCAGCATCAGCATCAGCGTCAGCGTGGGCGTGGGCGTGGGTGTGGGCATCGACATCGGCATGGACGGACGCCAACACAATGGCCGTCCAGACCGTGGTCCAAAAGCTCAACCCTTTGCCGGCTGCAGCGTTGCAGCCTCAATTGCGGCATAAACACCACCACGGACGGCCTGGGTCAGCTACCTTAGCACGGCGTGGCATGGCGGTACCGGCGTGAAGAATTTTTATTCTTCAAAATGTCTCATTCCCACCAAGAGCTGACAGCAAAGGGCCCGGCGACACGGTCTCACGCAGTGTCGCACTCTGTCCCCAACGCCGGTGGTTGCATTGGCGATGGCGACTGTGACCTTTTTTTTTTTCCCCCGGCCGGTCAATCTAATCGAGTCAACCGATCCATAGGGGGAAACAAACTGTCACCGCTTTTGCTTCACCTTCCATCGGCGATGAGCGATGGACACTTTTTTTGGTGGGAAATCCGGTCCCTCGCATGGGCGACACCCGCCCGGGAACACCAAAAAGTGTTTCGATTGGGGTAAGAGAGGGCCCGCTGGGGGCGTTGGGCGGCTCAAGCAAAGGAGATAAGACGAGCAGGCCAGGCGCGAAAACGAGCAAAAACGAGAGATAACACGAGCTGGCAGCCCCTTGGTGTGGCCCGAGCTTCGACGTCGGCAAGGATTCTGACTGGCTGCGCAGACGCTCGGCAGCCGTCGTTGGTCAATGATTGATGTCGCTCGGCGTTCTGGAGCTCCGCGGGGGGCAAATTTTTGGAGATTTTTTTTCTTCGTCCTTTTGAGAAGGTGGGGACCGGGCCGGGGCAAGCCGCAGCGATGGGATGGAGTGGATTCCGTCCTTTTGCACCGTAAGGTACTCCGTACTGCAGCGCAAGACTCACCACAACATGTCGCAGATGAAAGGGAAGGGACGGAAGGTGAATGGTGGGTGGACGAATGATTGGTAAGTGACTGCCTGCCATGCTGCCCAGTCAGAAGGAAAGCGAGAAAGGTGTGGAGGGGCTCTTACTGAGAAGGAAAGGAGAGAAAAAAAAACCCAGGAAGGAACAGCTCTGGCCAACCACAAGCCGCCATTCCGGGAGGCAGTCAGTAATTATCATCAAGGAGGGAAGGAGCAAGGAGGGGCAGCCTGGCAGGACCCGCTCCATCGGCCTGTTCCAGTCCCCCCATGCACCTGCCTTCCGCCTGGTCCTTCCCCCAACCCAAAAAAGAAGTTCGCGAGAAAAGCAAAGAAAATTTTGTCCCCATCAAAAAACAGACTGAAGTCAATTCCCACTGCAACCTCACGTCGCGGCACGGACTTTTACACTACGCGCGGAGATGCCGCCCTCGGCCAGCGGGGGCTCCATTATCATCGGCACCGTGGCACCTCCTGCCTTAGCCTTGTCTGTACGGAGTACAGTACAATGCTTACTGGAGCGTGGCCGACCTCTCGCCTCTTCAACCCCAAGGGCCTGGGGGCTTGTTGCGGACAGGGAATGCCTTCAAACTCCGCCCAGCCCCGACTGACAGCTCAGCCGGCGGGCCAGGGACAGCTGGCTTCGGCTTCGCTCAGCGCTCGAAACGTCGTTATCGCATCACCAAATTCCATTAGGTGCCGCGTTGTCTCCTTGTGCCACCGCGCCGTTGAAGTTGTTCCTCCATTCAACAGCCGCACGCCGTCACCCATTCACTCGAATGCGAACTCGATATTCCGGTTCTGGCATGCCCGGATCCAGCCGAGACGCTCTCGAGATGTCTCTCCGGCTCTCGAGTCTCGCTTCTCGCTTCTCAACGACAGCCAGAGCCGGTTACTCGCTCGCTCGAATGGTTGGGCTCGCAATCAAGAGATGCAGATGATGAGGAATCCTGCGTTCCACCGCATGGCTGCTTCCGCCGCAGTGGTGTTTAATATATCACCGCCGTCATTGAGAGGAGAGAAAGGGTGCGAGTCTGACCTCCCTCCCCGAGCGGCTTTCCACGCATGTTCGACGGCCTAGACCGTCGCTGCTCCAGGCATCCCAGCGCTGCTTATCTCGTCAATTTGCCACCCTTCATCCGAGCTCCTACGGCGCCGGACCACTCGAAGGCCGCCCGCCCTCACCACCACCGTCCTGACCGGATCGATCTCCAGGCAGATGCTGAGCCATCAGTGTACAGGCCTGCCTCCGTCACAGAGGCGCCTCAGGCTGCTCAGGCTGCAACCTGCAATGCACTCGGTCGCATTCGAGCTTATTACTACTGAGCTGACAATGGCGGGGGCTTCTCCGACCCCGCGTCCGTATGTCGCCAGGCCGTCCTCCGTCGTCGACGGCTTCCCCCGCCCCAGCCAGGAGTTCCGCACGGAGCGTAGTGTATGCAGTCACCGCCCGCGCTGGTTCTCAACCCTTCGCCCTCGACAGTCGACAGCCTCTTCTCCGCCCGCGACCCGACCGATGTCTTGCGGGCGATGCAGCCCTCCCTCTCAGATCGTCCAGTAGAAGAGAACTCCACCAGCCAAGTTCCTCGTTCCCACTTGCGTACATAAAGTACATACATCCAGACATCCACTTCTACACTCACGGCCGGTACGGAGCAGAGAGCACTCTCGGTACACGCACAAGGCGCATGCAAGGCATGGCCGGCCGAGCAATGACAGGCTGGAGTCGCAAGGGCTGACGGCCAGTCATTGAACTGCATGGCCTCGCTTGATGCTTCGGAGCCCACGCACGCCACCGTCCATTCGTCCTAACCAGCTCCAGCCCCTCTTTGGCTGCCACCACCAACTGGTCGCCATCGTAGTCATCGCCCGCCGTCGGCCGTCGGGGACTTCTTCGCCCAGCCTAAGGGAGCACGACATGGGTATCATACGATGGCTATCCTCTTTGGCCCTTTTCGAAACCCGTGCAGAAAGCCCATCGACATTTGAAAGCACCATGGCAGCCGCCCGGTGGGGAATCGCTTCACCAAGAGCTCCTCCACACCTGTCAAAATCCACCACCTCGCTTTTCGCCTCCTATCAGAACATCTGTCAAACTATTACTCACAGCTTGCAGCCTGGGGAAACAGCATACGCGAGCTCCTCCTCGCCCCTCGCTCTTGCATGTTTGGGCCAGAGCCCGCTGTATGACATGATGCGCAGACTCAATTACGTCCACCCGGCGCGCGTTTTGGGATTTGTCTCCCTCTCGCCTTGGCTTTTGCGGTCAACCGTTGCCGGCCTCTCCTTGGCATGGAACCTCGAAAAAAGACTGGAACGATCTCACCCAACAGCCACCCCCCAATGAAGCAAAGGGCTGGCGATTCGAGCTTTGCATCCCACAGACAAGCGCCGCCTTAGCGTCTCGACACCGCGGTGAGAAAATTTGCGGTTGCTTGCTTGTGCGCCATCAACCACACCTCGCGCTGGTTCTTTCAAAGCCGTTGGGCGAACACCTCCCGCAATCACGTCTCACCGCGTCTCGTTATCTCTACAGTCGCAATCTGAGATGCCCAAAACGCACATCACCCACCCCTGATTCGCTGCGCTCCTGAGGTGGCCCCTGCCATCCATGGCTAGCCTCACCCATGGTGGTTGCTAAATTTGCCCCTGCTGCTGGCACCTCGACAGGGATCCATGGGTTCCGGGTTCACTGAAGCCATCCGCCATCCGCAGACAAAGCACGCAAGCCTTGGTGCAAGCCACACCTGCTACGGCGTGACGGCGGGGCCTGTTTCCACGCTAAACCGCATCGCAGGACGGAGATACAACAAGTGGCCCGGAGTGAGGCAGACTCGAACTTGCCGCCCGTTGGCTTGGACCATCCGGACGGCCTCACCACCGCCCCCGAATTCTCGGCAACACGGCATGCATCTCGTCCATCGAAATGATAGAACCACAGCCTTTGTCAGGCCATTGAGCTGTTTGTTCATTTGATCATGATGTTTTCCGGTGCAGAATCGCAGACGGCGTGCTCAGGACCCTTTGAAGTTTCTCCACACTATGCGGAAGAGATCTGACTTCTCATCTGAACACAATGCCAGTAGCACCGACTCCTGCGGGTTGGCGGACACAATTGCGTCCAACATGCCCGATTTTCTGAGGATCAGCTACAAGTTCAGATGCCCGTCACGTCAAATCGTCAGACACCAGCATGTCGATAACTGACGTTCGTCTTGGCTGATAAGGGTCCCTTGAGCTCGTTGCCGACAGCGGACCCGAGACAGATCCCGAGATGAAGAAAGAGGCCGTCCATAGACCTCAAGCCGTGGGCTGAGAACTGAATCCCATGTCACACTTTTGCATCTATCACATCTGAGATGGTGGCTGCTGCACCACCGCGCACAGCTTGTCAACCAGCTCCGCAAGTCCCCTAGCCATTTTCTTAGACCAAGAAGACCCTACCACCTGTCATGTACGGAGGACCCTGAGGCCCTCTACAGCAGGCATCTCGGGTGGCTAAGATCGACGCAGAAACTGGAGTCAACGGCTCTGGATACGAAGGGGTCCAGTTGCTTGTGGCGGCCATGACGGCAAGTGCAGCGCAGCCATCTGGATGATCGCTGGGACCAACAGCGCGCCAACGCGGGCGACATCATACAACTGGAGTATCGACAATTCGTGATCATGCACCGCTCGTTCGGCAAAGCAAGCGTCAAATTGCATGAGGCAGACGCAATCACGGCAATCTGGCGTTGCCGCCGCCGCCGTCTCTCGTGCACATGCTTGAAGGGTATCGCAGGGGACTTCGCTGGAGGTGGTCTGATGGCCAACCAGCATTATCATATCATCCAATGTTGATTTCTTACAGCTTTGGAGCACCGGGGATTTCTTGCCTGACACCTGGTGGGCCCCATCCCTACTCAGCTTCATGCCGCGGTCGAGCGCGCGTTTCTGATTCGCCAGACAAATGGTTGGGCGCGGCGTAATGGCCTCAAACGGAATGAACCAAGAGGCGCGGCATCGACTCGCAAGAGTCTGAAGGGATGATGGTCGCCCACCGCCCGTGGTTTGGCATTTCTTTGTTTCCACGCGGGCGGCGTCTTCGGTGGCGTTTGCTTCCCCAGACGACAAGCGTGTTCTGCTCTCCAGACACCGTTGCGGACAGGGTTCAAGGGACAGAGCCGAGGATGACTTCAGACGCCTCCGTGTCACCAAACTGACTCTTACAACCACTCCCAGAGCGCTCAGCGCATAGAGGACCCGTCGAGTTATCAGGCCATCGATCTGGATCTTGAATCGGCACATCGGTGCGAAGTGAGAGGTCAGAGAAGATGCGGAGGGCCGCGGCCGGAAGCTGAGGACATGTCATTATCAGGCGCCGTCTCCGTGATCGACGTCAAAATCCGGAGATGGGAGATCATCTCGTGATCAATGACGGCCCCGGGCAGCAGCGAGAAGCAGCGAAAGAACCTGCTCACCGACTCGGACGCTCTGACTGGTCGGTGAGCCGAAGTGGGATAAGGTGAAGGAATGGGATGGGACGGCTCAAGACCTGCGCAAACACAGTGCGGGTAGACTGGGGACGGCCGTGCCAATTCTAAGGCGTGGACACTGTATGGGCATGCCGTGCCCCAATGAGCATGCTTGATGGACTCTGGAGTCGCACGACATTCGCGTGCAGGGGGAGACTACGCATGTGGTTTTCTGCAGGCCGGGCTCGCAGAGATTGTTTCACTGCCCACGGGCGAGCGACACTAAAAGAAGCGGAAGGCTACCACCACTCGTCCAGCCTACCGCACAGCACCCTGATAGTCGAGCCAGGCGCCAAGTCGAAGCCATCACCGGGGCTTTCTTCGCCTGGAGTCCACTCCGAGTCGCATCGACGATTGATGGGAAGAAGGCAAAGGAACACAAGGAGCGGTGAGCTTGACGAGTAACTATCAATTCGCTCAGAGCTCGACGTGGACAGAACAGCCAAGCATCCCACGTCGTCAACGAGTCGAGACTCGACTGAACCTCAATTAAAGTTTGACTCTTCATCCCCACTCGGACTCACGGTGGAGGCAGACTGCGGAAGACGAGACAGACAGGAGGAGCCCAGTACGAGACCGTGGCTCGGCTGCCGAGTCACTCCCGGAGCGCGTCAGCTTCCGGATCATCCGTGCCAGGCAACGTCCAGGGCAAGGGGCTTTTGCTTCCCACTGCCCCGGGGCAAGGCTTGTCCTTGCAGCCGCGAAGGTCTAGAAAGCTGTCCTCCCGGTCACGGCCAATCACACCTGCAGCGCAAAGCGTCTCTAGCCAACGGGGACGGCTGATTGGGTGGTTTTGGGTCTTCAGCGCTGTCTCTGCCTCTTTGGTGCATCAGAGGATTTTGGCATCTTCTTTTAGACATTTTACCGCTCAGCAGCACTCTCCGGCGCCTGTACCACAACGCCAACAACACAATGGACGCTTGCCTACTCCGTACAGCCTACAGGGACCCGGTGGACAAGTAGCTTCGACGTTTACAACCGGGATCGCGATTAGAAGCATGTCGAAGTAGAATAATGGAGAAGAGAGAATCACGATGCACGATACCCACTGTCAGGAAGAATTCGTCATGCTCAGCATGGTCCGATATCCCCACGACTTCGATCCTGATCGATGGATGGCTAAACCTGGCGGCTTCTCCCCGGGAATAGCCAACTGGCCTGGTCTGTGGGCGAGACGATGTACGCCATTGACCAATCAGGCATCATTTTGACGCCATTCAGCCTCTGGGGCAGCTCTCATTTGACGTGTCGCAGATGGGGGTGTTGAATACGACCGCACAGGGCAAAGCAACCACTCTCGCTGCCTCCCTGGCTCTGCAAGACTGGAAATCCGGGGAACAAGAGACATCGCCCTGGCGGTGTGTTTTGCCGAGAGGATTCGGTCTGATTCGATGCATCGCCGACACATCATGCGCCATCAATCTAGTTGTGACTCTGCAGCCAGCACGGCACGCCTCTCCCCGCAAAGTCCGACACAGAGCTGGTATGGCCGGACCAAAGCCTCAACCTCAGCAGCTGAGCGGAATGCCATGTACAGACTCGGATGGCACGGTTGTTTGTGGGGGAAGCAAGCAGCAATGCATGAGGGCTAACGAGACCAAAATCGATTGCGCCGTCTCCGTGCCATGCCTTGCCCCGGCGACTGAGCGAAAGGTGATCGAGTAGTGACGCAATGCGGTCAGCACAGCGGTCGACAATTCCCCGCTAATGAAGCCGCCTGCGAGATGCGGCGCTGCGCGCACGCGTGGGCAGATGGTGATTAGACGTGTCGTTTCGTCGTCGTCTTATTCTCGAAGGCTCATCGTTGCTCGGCGTATTGTTCCCAGGCACGAAACCAAGGCCTGTTCATGTCGCCCACGCTCCGCCCGCGCCGTGCCATGCCATGCCGTGCCATGGGACCGTCAAACCGCGTGGGTCGAGAAGAGAGCTCCCAGGTGATCGGGACGCATCGACTACCAATGGAGGGATGCTATTTTGGTGGAAATCCGGTATTTTGGCTTCCAGGTTTCGACGATCCAGCTGGTAATGCCACTACGAGACGACCATCGTGAGACGGGAAAACCCTGATTGCCCTTGCGCTTGCGGTGCGGTGCATAGGGTCTTGGGGAAAGCTATCTCTTTGCTGGCTGTCACCAGCTTGTCGGCTCAGACAGCGCCAGGAGGTGCGGGCTGCTGGCTCAAGAGTGTCACTGCAAGTACCACACCACATACGACGAAATGCGCCGCGACTTCGCGGCTACTGACGAAGAGCCACGGGAGAACGGGCGTGCCTGTCGACCGGTACGGACTCACTGATCTGCGCGAGGCTTGCCTGAACGAGCCGGGGGGCTGCCAAGTTTTGCATGCGAGGGCTGCAGGAGTGTGACATCCATCAGATAAAAAAGGCCCATGGACGTGGTATTGCAGGCATAGCCATGGTTTTGATAGGGCCTTCCCGTGGCCTTCGCTTGCGCGGCCAGGGCCAGAAATGGCTACCGATGAAGGGAGGAATTCAGCAAGATTGGAGGCCATTCTTTGCTTTCGGGAACACAACATCCAGACAAGCAAGGATGCGCAAGACGGTATCCCATCTCCGTGGCCAGCCAAGGGGACACCGCCCGCCCGCGATGCCTCATTCCATTTCCAGCCGTTCCGGTGAGACAAGATGACGGGGAAGGTGAGTATGTACGCGTTCCCCAGCCAAGTCAAGTCTACAACAGGACGGCGGGGACACGTTGTTTTCCCCGAGAGGCGTCAACGGAGAAGACAAACGACGCTGCCATTTGCTCCGTGGTCCTCGGAGGAGGATTTGCTCCGGAAACAGCCAACCGCGGGACGGCAAGGCGCGCAAGAAACAGGGCAGAGGGCATCGTTCCATGTCGACGCACTCCTCTGTACGTACAGCCGTGCTTAGTACACTCACTATCAGGCACAGAGAAGCTCCAAGAATCCCCGGCGCCGACTCCCCTCATCCCACCATTCAACACTCGGTGTCGAACATGGAGCCATCAACCTTGCATCACACATTACCAGCAGTGGACACCGGATGGAGCCTATCCACTGAAAAAGCTCATTTGCGCCTCTTCACGTCGACCAGCCCCGGAGGTTCAGATGCTCAGGGGGCCGTCTCCTCCGTGACCGTCTCCGTCTCCTATTTACTCCTTTCTCTTACTCCGGATCCCCCACAGCAGCGCAGGGCTCACGATATGGGCGAAACAGGCAGGCCAGATGTCGACGCACGAAATCTCTTCGGGCGGTGCATGGATTGGAGGCGCCTTTCGCATCCTGCAGAGGCTGAATGACGTAGGGACCCGTTTCACGGCCCTCAGCCGTCATCGGGAATTAAGGTGCCAGATCGAGCTTTTCTCTGATGAGCCAGGCGCCTAGCGGCGCGCAGGGCTTTTAGCGGCCACCAGCCCAGCAGAAGCCCCCCCCTGCCAACCCCCACAGCGCCGGCCACCTTGGTCCAGTTTGCTGCTATTCCGTGCCGCTCCAGGCGTGTTGGCGCGGGTGCTACAGGGGGCACCAAAGGGCCACAGGGGCACAAAACCACTGTTTCCGTGCGCTAACGGCGCCCATCAGAGCCCGCAGTTTCAGCACCAGCCTCCACTGAGGCTCCTCTCCACTGAGGACGGAGACTGAGGAGACTGCGTCACGGCTTGGAGCACCACCCGCTGTGCGCTAGACAGGGACCAACAGTGGACTCGCGAGTGGTTTTGGGTCCTTTTGGAGGCTATTGCGGCCTTGAACACAACGGACTCCAGAGCTGCCAGACCGGAGCATCTCGAACAGAGGTCACTGCCAGTGTCCACTTCAGATGGAAGAGCATGGCCGGCATGGGTGTCGACAGGGGTCCCCCTCGCACGACGGCCTCCCGACGACAGATCTAGACCGTCCATGGAGCCGAGCCGATCAAGGCCTCCGTCTCCCGTCCGCGCGTTGGAAATTGCATCTCAAAATGGCATGGCCATATCGAACGAACACGAGAGAATCCGAAGAAGCTATCCGCGAGGGAAGTATCCGCCCCTGGACACGCGCTCTGAGATCAACCTCTCCGAGACCTCTCCGAGCACAGCTTCCACAGCTCCCAGCAAGTTGGCAGACTGTCGAGGCCTCCCCTGGCGTTGGCAACTCTCCAGACCGCTGCTTCACCGAGACCTTTGATGTGTTTGCTATCGCCGCGTGTACATCGCGTCGGGGCCTTGCGCAATCTGGCAAGACACACCACCAAGGCCCCTAAAACAGCATGGCGGCACTCGGCACATGAGATGCCTTCTAGCTGCTTTCCTGCTCAGTCCCTTGCAGCCAAGGGCCTGGAATTCAAGGAGGCTCATGCTCATTGGGCACCGCCACGGACTGTGACTGACCGAGCCACGCATCTCAACCGGTTGTGGCCCCCAACGAAACGAGCTGCGATCGAACGATTTCGCTTGTGTTTCTGCGCAGCAGCTCTGCCTTGGTTTGGGCTATCTCGTTCGCCCCTGGGAACGAATGAACAGGCCTCACAAACATCACCTGCACCTCAGCACGCTGACCTGCTTCGTTTCCAGGAGCCTGGGACCATGACGATGCCCATGCCTCGTCCGACGATGGCATCATAATAACACACAGAGCTTCTCGCCTCAGTGCAGTCGCCTGTGGCTTACCAAGACGCTTCGCCATCAACTGAGACACACTGCACGCGGCATACATGGCCCGCTTCAAACCCCGGCCAGGTAATTTTGGGGTTAGGGCCCTCTGGCCTCCTCAAGTCCGTAGCTGGACTGGGAGGTTCGCCACAGCCAGCCGCCGTGGCTTGACCTTAGTAAGCCATGTCTCTTGCTGACGGCTTCTAGATTTGCCGTCTGCAAGACAGCTTGGGGTCCGCCTATCCAATGAGCTTACACTGCGCGCGTTATCAAGAGTCTGGCTTGCGCAAGCCACCAAGCTGGGGCTTAAACACGGCAATGCTGATCACGGGCGAGCGCTCGATGAAATGGCGGTGAGATTCATCTGGTCTTAAAACCACATATCCCATTCATCAACGGAAGCCCCTGGTTGGCCAACCTCTTTCGTTCGCGGACTGCTGCAGCCTCCAGATCTACGAGATGAAGTTTCGCTCGCATGCCGGCGCCAGCGTCGAGCCGCGGCCCCCGCCCCGCCGCGCGGACGTCGCCGCGTCGATCTACGGTGAGGCTCTTCGTCAACTCCGGCCTTGGTTCTTTGTGCGATACGCATTCGTTTTGCCACGGTCATCCATACACGTGAGGGCGTCTGCCACCGGGAAGTCTCCTGCTGTTGTGGGAAACCTTGGCGCCGGAGCGATGGCTCCAGAGATTCTCAACGGTCCGAAGATGGGAATTTGCGTTTACCATATCTGTTCAAGATTCAGGTAACCAGACGAACAATGCTGGGTATGGCCTTCCGGGCAAGTGGTCGGCTGGGCGCATGAGCTGCCCAGGGTCGAACGGGACGAGGCATTTCGTGGAACATGGGAGGTCCCGTGATCGTTCACATATTCGAGCCTCGGAACACATGTGCCGTGATCCTCTCGAGAAACTTTGTATCTGCTCCAGGGAGAGAGCCGAGGGCTACCGGTTGTGGGCATGCGCAGATGAGTGTCGTGCTATGGATCTTGTACCGCTCTCATCATGACAACGTGGTGAAGAATCTGTGGCCAACAGTCCCCGGAGAGTTTCATGACTGGCCATGAGTCGTCGTGCTGTTGCATCATTTACGTGTCGCCTTTGCCGGCGGTAATCATGACCACCGGGACTCCAGCCTCGGACTTCGACGTGCAACGTTGGCTTCGGTGAATTCGCGCAATGTCGTCTGGTCTGGCCTGGCCTGCCGGCTGCACTCGTGCTCCGGGTCTTGGCTGCATGTCTATCACCAAGGAGCCGAGGCACTCTTTCCTCCTTACACAACATTCAATATCTCCCCATTTTGCACTTTGGTCCAGGTTCTCGGGGCGAATCGCTCCGACTTTCGCGGGCTTTAGAGCAGTCAAGGTCACACAGCATCAACCGCCTGATGGAAGGCCCCCGGGCTACACACCCACACACACACACACACCGGGGAGGCTCACCGGTGCGAGCGTACGACAGACCGACCGAACTTGGTGGCAGAGGCGGATTGCCCGGCTGGACAGTCATCATTCCACCCTCATCATCGCGGACCCAATGCCGCGAGTCGTTACAACTTGTGCGAAAGGCAGTTGACCCCGCATACAGGGTACCCACGGTGTGCCAGATTGACCTGCACGACGTGCAGCGTGTGTTGACCGGCGCATAGCATCTCGTCTGTACCACCATAATCTCACCGTTCTCCTGGTGGTTGGGCAACGACAGGAGATGACCACCTGCCGGCCTCCGCATGAATCGTCGTGGCGGCCCTAGACCTTGCCGGACAGTCCTTTCCAGGCAATGCCATGCCCGTTGATGAGACGACGTGCAGCAGCAGCTCGCGGCGCCAGCCAACCAGCGCATCACATCGTTACCCCACAAACACCTGCTGCGACGACGACAGCAAGCTCCGGTGCCTTGTCTGCGGCACCCCGTGGCACAGAGCAACGAGAGACCGTTTCAGCATCGTCCATAACCCCAAGTCGAGATGGGGAAAGTGGGGTGGCGGGAACGCCGCTAGTCGCGACCTCTGGGTCCCACGGACATCTAGAGCACCCGCGATTTTGGCACCGACAACCGGCCGCAAGACGGTGCGGTTCCCCCTCATGGCGAGTGTTGAGGAGTCTATTTGCTGCCCGGTGTGATGGCAGGTCGGGCGTGTGCTGTTGGCTGGGTTCACCGCTGTTGTCAAGGCGTTTGAGTTAACCCCAGAGTGGCACCGGAAGGGGATCCAGAACTACATCGCGGATATTCCTTTGGCCCTGCGGGAGCCAAGAACGGCGATTGCCTTGTGCCCGTTTTGGGGGAGGCGTGTATGTTTCGTCGTCCAACTCTGTCGACGGAACACGGTGTTAGGTGGACGGCCTACCTCCACGGATCTGCAAGTTCGAGCTCGATGCTTTTTTTCAGGGTCCTCTCCTTGTTCAACATTGCCTTCCCTGGGGCCGGGGGCCGGGGGCCGGATAGCTTCAGCTTTGGTGGAGCGGTTGGTGGTTGGGCGACAGACGGGCGACGACATGGCGTCGCATCAAACGCTTGCAGACGTCGAGTCGGCGAAAGTTCGAGTCTGGCTGGCCAGGTTGTTCCCCGCTCTCCATCTCAAGTCTTGGGTGCATTGGGGTGCGCTTGGTGCAGGATGCCATTGCCAGCTGTATCTGGAGACACCTGGCGATGGGAGGGGGATGCCAGATGGACCGCCTAGCGTGGTCCGATTCCCGCGGCCGCTGAGAGCATGTCGGACAAGGAGAGTTTCCAGGTCGCTTGGCAAGGCGCCAGGCGAAGACACGGTTTTGTGGTGTCGCAGCGGCCGGGAGGTGGTGTTTTGCTTCTCCACGCAAGCACTTCGGATATCCACATCGGTCAGAGGCGACGTACACGATGGACATGGGAGGCGACGTCCCCCGGAGATGATCACTGCAGTCACGGACAGGATGGGCAGATGGGCAGACGGGGCTGATGGCATGCAGCAGCACGATGCAACTAGCTGTCTGTGGAGGCGCGCCCCTCTCGTCGATGCCAGTGAGACGCCATGGGCAGAGCTTCGCGAGATGACAGTGGACCAGAAAACCAATTCAACATCGACCCCGCCTTTGTCGCGATGTGGAGGGAGAGCTCTATCAAGCTCGTCAGCTCCATGGGCAAGCTCCAGACTGCATGGAGGTACAGTGGCAGCCACGGCCGCAGTCAGCACACCAACTCGTGAGCGTTGGAACCCAGCGGCTCATCTTAGCAACCGCCCCAGGTGGCCTGATTGGTCAATGCCCCTCTCGCGGTGTGGTGTGCCTGTCTTGGTGGTGAACTTGGCCTGGGCAGACGACGTTGGAGAGGTTGCCTCGAGGCGTGCGAAGCTGCCAATCCGGTGCTCCGCATCGATAGCGTCTGAACGCGGCGACTTCTGCAGCTCTCTCGGGGTTGCATGCAGCGGGGCTCTCTCACATTGTGCTGCTACTCGGTCACGTCTGTCTTGCCGTGCCGCCTTTGCAAAGTTGCTGTGGCCGTCACCGCTGCTGGCATGTGAAATGGATTGGCGGTGCAGCCAAGGAGAGGAGCTCCTGCATGCGGAGGATTGCGCTGGGAGGTGCCTCCACCGAGCGAGAGACAGGGCAAGACAAAATGTATGAGATTGACGGGATCCTCAACACCTGTTGCATCTGGGGATTCAGTGGATACGGGGACGCTGCGGGCTGCTTCTCTTTGTCCCCGACGGGCTGAAGCAATCAAAACCGGGGAAGAGCAGACATCACGAACGCCAACGGTTTCTGTCAGCGGCTGGAGATGCCGAAACAGCATTGCTGCCCTACAGTACTTGGGGGGTGCACGGCAGTTGGTGTTTGACATGATGGCTTCATAGCTGTGGCTTCATGGTGCTGCGATCCCTCTAAAGGGGGGCGAGGAAGACCTGGACGCGGTCCTCTGAGGAGCCAGCGGAGTGCCACCCGGCGGCGACAGATGTCGTGGACCCGGGGAGCTTCGGCGAGAGTGGACTCGGGCGGAGTGTGCTCCATCGGCAAGCCGACGGCGACGTTCGAGAACGTCGTGCCGGCCTCACTCCCCGCATTCCACCGCGTTGACTGTGGTGCAGCGCTCGATGCAGTTTGCCCCGACTGTTGTCGTGTATCGCGACCGAGCTAGACGGCTTGCCGACACGACATTACACCACGGGGCGCAAACGAGCACTCGGTTTCTATTGTTTTCACTCACTGTATCGTAGGCGAGCGATATTGCTCCAGGGACCCACGACATGATTGACTCCATAAGATTTATCGTGACACGACAGCACGGATGGGGAGGAAAACAAGCTACACGCCAATGTTTTCGGGTCCGAGATGAAGGCGTCTTCGGGGCTGGGTGAGACCCTGGAGAAAATTCTTTACAACTTTTTTGCGTTTTCAGCTCCGTGATGGTTTGAGTCGGGCAGGGGGAATGTAATGACCGCACGGGGAAAAGGCGAGAGTGGCCGCGAGTCGGATTCCCGGCGTGATTCCCGGATTCGACGTTTGATTGACGCCCCCTCGGCCTGCAGAGCAAAAGTCTGATAGCGCTGCGGCCATTGCTTCGTTCGCCTCTGGATGCTACGACGACGACGACGAGGCGAGAGCAAAGGCAAACCATGTGTCGTTGGGCCGCTGACGGCGGAGGCGCGGGGGAATTGAGTTGGGAGCTCAGACAGACACCTTGTCTCTGCCCTGTTCGCGGACCCTCATACTGCCACTGCGTGCAGCAGCAGACGACAGACAGACTTTGGGCGAGCTGGATAAGATTTTGCGGGGAATGTAGCAGATTCCAACGTCGACCCTTTATTTCCGCCGTCGGGCTGGGTCTAGAAGGAGGAGAAGGAGGGGAGAAGCCATGTTCAGGCTCCCATCGCCAGAACCGTGTCGTTGCTCATTCTCTTCCTACTGTTGGGGCGTTGGGCCGGCGGTGGGCCCCTCCCATCTTCGCATCTCGTCTGATTGCATGTCACACACTGTGGCGATGGGATGCCTGGTGGAGGAGCTGTTGCTGGAGATGGAGGGGAGGTGTTCTGAGCAAAACCGGGCCTGTTGGCGCCCGGGGGGCTGTCGAGTCTCCATTGCTAACTCGTGTTTGGACCAAGCGAGCCGGCCAGGCAGACGGACGGACGAGCAGCGGGCAGGCGGGCGGGCGACGTACAGACGAGGCACGGCACAGACACATCAGGCCAGGTCTGGATATTTCGGCATCAAGACGGACGGCCAGTTGGGCGCGGCGGCGTTTGAGATGGCATCATGGTTTGCGGGGAGCAGACGCGGACGTGGGCGCCACGGCTTACCGTCCGCCACTGGTGGAGAACGGGGTTCTTTCGGTTGCAGCTACGGATACAGCACTGCTTCCTTTTCGCTGCCTCGCCTGGCGGATGGCAAGGGGGGTTTCGTAATGATGCAGGTGGGGAGGGAGGAGGCGCCCGAGGTGAGATGTGAGAGGCCGTCACTCATATTTCAGCGAGGATTCATTGATATCACATCAGGTTGTCCTGCTGGAAGGGCGAGCTCCAATGGACTGAAGGCGAGCTGATTGGCGTGAGGTCATAGGGGTCCTTGAGATCGTCGTCCATGGGCGCAGTGTGTGTGGTTGCAACTGGGCCGTGACAGAGGCGTCCAGCAGGGCAATTGTTTCCTGATGTTCACCACCCACATGTCTTTCTTCGGACAGCTGGAATTTTTTCAGGGTCCGACGATCATTGAAGATTGTGGCTTTTGGGTTGGGCGAGACAAGACGGCCGGCTGGCGAAACGGGCGAGACGCGGGGCAGGTAGGTGGGGACAAAGGACGGGGGGTTGTCTTTGAGGCTTTGGGCCTGAGGGTTTGGTGGTTGGATGGATGCGGGAGGGTTCATGATGGTGGTGATGGTGGAGGTGGTGTTGGTGTTGATAACGAGATGGAGGTGATGGTGGAGGTGGATGTGGGAAACCAGACGGGGACGAGCGGTCGCTGTAATGGTGGTGGTGTGTGTGACAACGGGTGCTGTTGGTTGGACGCTGGCTGCTGGCCGAGAAGAACAGAGTCTTCGTCTCGTATGGACTGGCAGTGGACGCGTCGGCGGACATGCAGGATGCGGAATGCGGTCTGGTGTGTATGCGAATGTGGGAGAATGGTGGTGGTGTGTGTGGTGGTTATGCGACCGGGTTCCGATGATGAGACGCTCTTATCAGGGGGCAGGGGGGGGGGGGCGCGTTGCAGCGGTTCTGGACTCTCTGTGCTGCAGAGGGGAGGCGATGGGACTAGACGTTATCCGGACCGGTGTGCATCTTGAGCTACCTTACTTGCTGCATGGCGTACTATGTACTGTAGTGTATACTGGGTTGTTGATAATATCAAACATGAACCTTGGTGATAATACAGTAGAGATGGGTTGCCATCGGTATTCTACGACTCGCAGTGGAGGCGATTTGTCCGTCGGTCAAGTCAGGTCAGGTCAGGTCAAGTCGACGCCCCTCCCTCTTCTTGCGCCGAGCAAGTCTGTGCGACGGCGGCGGCTAGTCTTGTCGGTGGTGCGTGCATGGAGGAAGTTTATTCTTGTTGGGAGAACTTTGGGGGGGACACTGGTTTTGTTTAGTCTGAGATGTTGATGGAGGTGAAGACGCCGTTTGGTTTTTTTGTCGAGGGAATAGTGGTAGTGGTAGTTGTAGATACGCACCCCCTTAGGTCAGCGCAGCGCGGTCGGATCAATGTCAATGTCAGTGCGGGTTGGAACATGAGTAAGATTCTCTCACTCACTCCAGTCTCTTTCTAAGATGGGGGTTATGGTGTAGGAAACGCTCAGACGAGAGTTGTCAACGCACGCCCCGCCGGGACGCGGGACGGGATCAAGATTTTCGGGCTTGGAGATGGGAGGACGAGGGGACGAGTGAGAGAGAGTGAGAGTGCTTTGACGTTGACGCCGCCGGCTTCGGAGGCTGGACGGGAGTTGCTTGCACTGGTTTTTTCTTGCTGCTATTCTGGCAGTGAATGGCGGCCGCCACGGTGGGTGGCGGGGTTGGGGCAGCATGTCGCTGGCTGGTTTCGTCGATTTGCTTGTTGTAGTTTTGTTTGTGAGGGCTTTTTTTTTTCCTTGTCAGTTTAGTTTAGTTTAGTTTATCTTGGGGAGTTGGCCACGACACGGTGTAGTAACGTAGATGGATGGCGTTTTTTTTCTTGACTTGTTGTGGTGGTGGTGGTGGCACTTGGTTTAGCGCGTCGGAGGCTGGCAGGGGCTGGGCTTTAGGGGGAAAACTAAGGGACCTAGGCTGGGAATAGAGGAGGGGCGTGAGAGATTGGAGATGCTTGGATCTGTTCTGCTTCTGCTTCTATTGTGCGATGGGTAGCTTTTCGCTGGAGGGAACGTGGCTAGCTTCGAAAGGAAGAGGTTTGGTAGACTCTTGGAGAGAGCCTCAATCGTGATCGGGGGCATGCAACGGGCCCTTAACCTGGGTCATGCGGGAGGACTTGGAGAGCTAGTGAGACCCGCGGTTGGTTGTTTTGTTTTTCTTCGCGATGTTTGGGCGGGCCATCAAGTATCAGGGGGTGCGTGACTGGCCTGTTAGGGCGATGGGGGGATCTGGATTTACAGGGTGAGGAGAGCGGTTCGCTGTGGGAGAGACAAGAAAAAAGCTCCGAAGTGACCGGGGTGGTTTGCGTTGTGTTGTGCTGTTTCGTCGTGGCGATGGCGAATTTTGCGTGGTTTTTTCTTTTCTTTGCGATTGACCAATCTGGCGTTTGCAAGGCCTGGTGAAAGCCGACGGTCGGCCGGGTCTTTTTGGGGCGGATGTACGTAAGAGCTTGAGCATTTCTGCGAGGGTTTACGCAAGTTGAGGCGATGTTGTACAGGGGCATGCAGATGGCGGCTGGCCTTTTAGGGAATTCCTCGCAGCTCTGTGAGTTGCAGATGGGAGGTGAACGTTGCATCTGAGAATGTTCATGTATGTTCATGTCCGAGTACATAACACAAAGTGGTGCAGCTCCATTATGGACCTGGTAACGAGTATTCAATGTATTCGTAAGCCTACTTCGGCGTCGATAACATCCCCATCCCCCAATTTGACAGCGAGCCGAGTCTGCCCGTCACCGACGGCCAGGCCAAGCGCCGCAGGTGAGGGCGGAGGGCAGGATTCGATGGACCGCGTCTGGACCGTGTCAAAGATGCGAGGGCCTGCAGCGGGCAGAGCAAGGAGAAGGAGAGAGACAGAGAGAGAGAGAGAGAGAGAGAGAGAGAGAGAGAGAGAGAGAGAGAGAGAGACGGAAAAGACCCCGGCGGACGGGTCCTGCGGGCATGGTTGTAAGCGCGGACATGTCCAATGTGCGTCTCGTCTGTAGGGGGGCACATGTAGATGTGGATGCCGTCTGCGGACGGGTGGACGGACGTGTCGATCCTCGTTCATGGTGTTGTTTCTGGCACATCAGTGTTTCCTCCACCCCCTCCCCCTGAGCTGTTGGTGTTGGTGCTGGTGCAGTATCCGTCACTCTGAATAAACAGAGACGTGCCTACCTACCTTATCTCTGGGGCCGGCCTGCGTGTGGAGTACAGTACAGCCCCGGACTGAGGCGTATCTGGAGATCCCAGCGGCTGCCATGTTTTGCTCCATCGTCTCCGTCTCCGCCTCCGCAACGAGCGAGATGCGCAGCCGTTGTTTGAGCGTTTGCAAACCCGAACCCAACCCCCGCGAGATCCAGTCTTTTTCCTGGGGGGTTTCCACTTGTTCATGTCTGCTGTTATTACTCACATCGCCGGCTGAGATGAGGCTGATAGACCGACACGCCCACACCCCCCCCTCCCCTCCCATCCGCCAATGTTCCATATCTGGACCGTTGTGGATACCGCCGTTGCGGCGAAATATTCAACGAAAAAAACCATGCGACTTTTTGGCCCGCTCGCTCATGGACCTTTTGACGCCGCGGGACATGGCAAACATGCCAACCTCGCCTCTGCCACCAGCTCATGCGGTGCGTCCGCGTTTCCGTACGTGCGCCGTTTGGACAACAGCCCATGGAGGCCGTCCGAGTGCTGCCACTGCCAACGCTGGTGGAAATGAGGTCTCGTAGCCGGCCTTCCGTGCGCACCCACACTACCTTAGGTAGACGAACACCCAAACTTGGTATTTCTGCAGCGCAACGCAGCACTGGACAGGGTTTCTAGGGGAGGGGCCTTAGTCTGTACTATCTTCTGCTGTCCAAAATCCCCGACCTCCCCCCTCTCCTTGGCCTCATTGCTGGGCCGATGGCCAGGAGGAGGCGGCTAGCTTCGCGCGAGGCTGTGCGTTGGGCTGCTACCTGCCCCCCTCTGAGTGATATCGGAGAACAATGCTTTGTTGGGCGGGTGTCTTGTTGTGGTTTTCTTTGCTAATTCCGTCTTGTCAAGTTCCATGTGTTTTGAGGTTGTTTTCCCCTGTATTGCTTGCACACCATTACCCTGCCATCAGACTGGAAGACAGGTCAGCGCTCGCCGTGCCGCTTTGAACCGTGGCTGTAGCACCATCTCTGCTCTCCATCACAAGCCTGCCTTCGGTACCGATACCCTCAACAGAATTTTTCTCTCTCTCATCTCTCGGATCATGTTCAGACACATGAGATGGAGGGTCGGGAATTATCATCCCATCCCATCCCAACGCCAGCGACGCCAGGTTCTGCCATCTTCTGTCTAGACCCCGGACTCGCCCTGCTGCAGACGTCGCTCAATCCGACTGTCGGCCGGTCTATGGGTGTATGATTGGTACCCAAAGAGAGCGGCGCGACCAGACGTCAACGGGGCTCTAGTATCCTGCAAAACACTGCAAACACACTCACACGTCCTGCAACAACGAGACCCTTCGGGGCACGTTCGATGAGGCGGCCCTGCATTGCTTATCCCTCCCCCCCTTCGAGACGCAAGCCACACACATGCGAATGGCGAATGGGTGTCGACCGATGCTGCTTGATGGGCATGGTCTGGGCTGGGAAGGGGGGGGCAGCCATGCCAGAAGGACCCTGAGCTGAGGTGGTGGATGACGCCAGTGATCGTCCCGTCGTTCTAGACCGGCTCGCCCGCCCTCTCCGATGATTCGTGATTCTGTGTCTGCCGGCGTGCCGTGCAGAAAAATGAATGTCTGACTGGGGCGTCTACCTGAAAAAGAGGGGACCTTGAATGATCGCCGCTTTGTGATGTGCGTTTTGGTTTTTCTTTCCTTTTCTTCCTACAGAACAGGAGCCGTTGCGCTGATCGGCGGTGGGTGAGGTGAGGCGGGAGGTTTTTTTTGTGGATTCGCCGGGGGAATAGGGGTCCTGCTGGCGTGAGCTGATCTGGGCCGCTGTGATGTCAAGCCTGCCCTTGGCTTGAGGGGGGGAGGTGAGTGATTCTTCACATGTCTGCTGTGGCCGGTGAAATGGCATGGTGATAATCAGGAGATGTGAGACCGTTGACGTCAAACCGTTGGAGCGTGTTGCAGACATCGAGATCAGGAGAGTCTGTTCGATATGTTCAGTTCATGACTCTGAGGTCATTGTGTTTCTTTTCTGAACGTCTTCGAGACGCTGTGTTTTGGGCGCGCGTCAGGATGTCTGTGATGGACGGCGTGTGACGGTCGGGTTGAAGTCATACGGATCGGCATGTGGGATTGAGGGATCTTGTTTACGACCGCGTCATCGAGGACTCGTGATTGGGCCGGACGCCCGAGGTCTACCTTGAATCTCGGGTGGCACAACGTCGTCGATGCTGAAATCTCCGAGATGCTCGTGGATGACATGGATGACAGGTGAATTTGCATTTGCTGGTCACCGGTAGGTACAAGATTTGTGGTGACTTGTGATTGTAAGGGGACATCAATCAACTCATGCTTTGAGTTGTGATATCTCGTGTTATCAGCAAGACTTTGCAATTTGTTGGTGAGGCTATGCTCGCGGTATGGCCGTGTAACGGTATAATTTGAGACTTCCATAGCGTCTGATAGTTGAAATAGATGAAGGTTAAAGAACAAGTATCACGCTCGCTCAACGACATTCGGCATCTTGGACTGAGTATCATCATTCTCCAACCCATTTCGCAGTTAGGGTTTCTCTAAAGCTCACTTGTTTGAGAACTGGAGAGGTTTAATATCCTGGGGCTTATGGTTGGCCGTTCTGAACATGGTGTTGAGTGTCCACATCAGTGAAAGAATCAAATTGCGGGTTTCTGAGAAGTCGTATATTAGGACTCCCTACATGTATACGACACTAACTAAAAGTCTTTGTATTCATACTGAATTCAAATTTCCATCACGACCAAAATCACGATAACAAATAACTGGCTTGTTGACGTCTGAGTTGATCATGTGTCATCCTTGGGAACTACTAGAGACCAGATGTCAGCTAGCTTGGATGGTTGTCTTGGATACCTGTTCCTGAGTCAAAAACATGAAGGCCTCATGATTCAACATCCACGAGTCCCTTGGGTTTGGCTCCCATGGACCCGTTGCGGGAGTAAAAGTATCAATTGGAAAGACTGACTCATGTATAAGTTCCCGTCTCGTTGACGGGTCACTGAAACCAAAGCCATCACTGTCAGAGCTCATGAGCTTCCCAACATTGCATTATGTTTGAAGATGAAATGATCAAGCTAATTCAATCGACTGTACTTGTGTCCACTCAATCGTTTTGTCGGCCAATGTTTCATTCGCTTCGGTTTCCAATTTCTCGTTGCTACCTGCATACCTCAACCTCCCACAGGCAAACATCAACTACTTCCTTTTCTCCTGCTTCACTTTCTTGGCCTTCTTCTGCTTCGCCGGCTCTGCCTTCTTCTTCACTGGCTGCGTATCCTGCTTCCCTACCAACGCTTTTTGCTGCGGCTTAGGAACAACGGTGCTGCTCGTGGTCGCTGCTTTGCCAGGCTTCTCCAATTCTCCAACACTCTTCTTCTTCGACTTTGCCTGAACGACAGTGGGTATTTGGACTACTGCCTTCGATGACTTGGACTTGTTTGACGCCTTTGAAGAATCAGTGCTCTTAGCTGAAGACGAGGACTTCAACGTTACCGAGGCCACAGGCACTGCTTCTTTTGATTCATCCGAGACTTTCTTCGATATTGCAGCGACTGGATGATGCGTTTCTGTAGTGATAGTGGTGCTGGCAGAACCATTAAGTGACGAAGCGTTGCTGAGATTGGGATGGGCGACTTTGCTAGCCGGCGCCGTTGTCGCCATTTCATGCTGACCTTCGGATGCTCCCTCAACGGTCTTGACCTTCGCGACAGAAGGACTATCCGAGGTTTGAGACTCACTTGTCGGAAAGACCTCGGAGAAGATCAACTGAACCAACACCACGAGCGAGAGGCCGAAGAGTGTAAGGGACTCCACTAAGAGCAGAATCCCATACGAGATAAGGTCAAGGAATCGAAGTCTCTTGCTTTTGAAGCCGACATGTCCGCGGACAGATCCACTGACTGCCCAGTTGGGAAGAGCTGCTCTTATGTCAGTACTTGGCTCACCAAATACAGATATTGTCAAGCAATACTCTTCTTCTGACTAATGACTCTCCAATGCTGGTCCGGCATTGTCTCTGAACCAAAAGCAGAGATCCACGAGTCCTTTTTGTCGTTCGGCCACAACTGATAAGGCCAACACTCCGCCTTCTTGATGGTCGGATGGACGGTGATGACTTGGCCAATGGTTCGGGTAGCAAGACGACCTTCCAGGACGGGCCTTTCGATTTCCTGGAAGTTGGTCCTCCCAGACGGATGGAAGCGGCAAGGCGGCGGTGGTGTCAAGACGGTGGTGACTTCTCCCTGCGAAATTCGCCAGGAGAAAATCAGTGAGGCGCCCCGGACGTACTTTTTCCACTGGTTAGGCGACTTGTATCGTTTCAGACAGGCAGGATGCTCCGGGTCCATCAGTGGTCCCATGGCGATTGTGAAGGTCTGCATTCCGCGGGCCTTAGCGAACGTTTGGGACAGATCGTAACCGGTGCCACTCCATAAAATCTGCATGTTACGAATCCATTCTTTGCTTGTGAATTGATCGATGACGTCGCTTGCCTCCCGAAGAGACATGTATTGAGGCCATACGGTGCAAATGAGAGCGTGCGACTCCATCATCTCACGAGTAGCCCAATTGACGGGTTCGTATATGATGGCAGCTGAAGTCAGGTTATCCATGGTAAGGAAAATGAAGCTTTCCTAATACGTGCCGTTCTTGGTATTCACAGAATGGTGGCGTGGACTGGCAGTCGGATCCTTTACTTTATAATCATTCGCCTGGGATGTAAATTCTATCTGACGAAAGATGGTGCAACGTCACATTCAATACTTCCTCGTCCCCGGATATACTCGGCCATTTATGCTCTGAGGAGCAATATCATCTACATGCTGGTTGGCCTGCCAGAAAAGAGCTCTCAAACTCAATTACGTCTTATTTTTTAAGCCACAGACATGAGTTGACCCCCGCACAATTCGAACGGTATAGGCTTTGAAGCTGGTTATCGACGAACTTTCTTGAATAACGTCTGATAGTGCGTGAGAGGAGAGTAACCGAGACAAGAGTCATGTTTGGATAGCCAGGCCCATAAGTAAACGTCAACGGCCCATGTCGACCAGTTACCCAGCCAAGCTGAGCCCTGACCTGGTGTAGTTGATCTTGCTTTGGTATTAAAATGAAGCCTTCTTCTCCGCATTTCAGAGATATTGACAGATGTGCAAAAGGGAGCCAAATCCTAATTACGTCGGAGCAGTGCTAATAACTTAGGCTCTTCGTTTTATAAACACAGATCTGTCGCGGAAGGGCTGGCCCGAATGATATGTCTCAAAAAGAACCCTCGTGGACGACTAAAAAAGTGCGATCAGAGGAACAGGCCCCTAGTCGATTGTCGTCAGAAGTGGCTAGCTATTGGGTGCCTAAACGTGGTGGTGTTGATTGGTTCAGAGACGCCAAAATTGAGCGATATTTCATCGCATCAGCTTCCCCCATTCAAAATGCATCGAAGACCGTGACTGACTGGTAACGCTTTGGTCAACTGCCTGGTTCGAGGCCTGACTTACGCTAGGCTAGGACACTCAATTGCCGATAGGACAGTGGTCCAAAATGCTCTGTAATGTCTGCCTGGATGCACTGGAGGGTGTTTGGGACCCAGGCAAGACCAAGCGGGTGTGCAGAGTAGCCGACTTCAATGGAGGCTCGAAGCTGGCGGCAGGGATCGATCTTGGTTGGTATTTTTCAGCAGCTTGGCCTTTGTTTTTTTATTGACAAATTGAAGCGATTGAGCGAATAGAGGACGTCGTGTTTGGACATCACAAGTCGTACGATTCTTTTCTTGGGACCCGGAAATGGTGTACCATTTGCATCCTTTTCGACGGGATTCTACCTCGAAACCGAGAAGCAACGAAAAAGAATGAATTCGGATACTTCACTTTGTTTACAATAAATAAGATGGGAAAGCTGCCACCTGTAGTCACCATACACGGTGATGGGTTTAGCCGGAAGATGTTCTTTGTTCCCAAAGAAAGTAAGATTCATTCTCCTCGGTGAGTAGATAGGTATATCTGACCAGAAATAAAAGGATTTGCCATGAAAAATTTCAACTACAACCTCGAAGAATCAACAGCGGGCCAGGACACTTGGAACTTGGTTGAGAATCGGCTTCAGCAATGTTTGCAAACCCATGAGGCATGCAAAAGAGACGATGTTTCGTCAGATTACGTCCCAACTCGCCTGATTGAGCTCAGAAATATCGAAGGAGAACAAACGTTTCGAGTGGTTCAAGGTGACCAGACTGCCCCAGGCCTGAGATATGTGACTCTGAGTCACTGCTGGGGAACCGCACCGTGGAACCCAGACATCATTCTTACTTCACGAAACCTCGGCGCCTTATCGAAGGAGCAATCTATCGAAATTCTGCCACGAACGTTCAGAGACGCACTTGAAGTCGTCACGCGGCTCGGGTTAAGATACCTCTGGATAGACCGGTTCTGCATACTACAAGACTCAACTGAAGACTGGCGGCGCGAATCATCGCTGATGCAACAGGTCTACAGTAACTCCTACCTCAATATATCTGCTCTAGGAGCCCGATATGACGATGATGGCCTGTTCTTCACGCGCGATCCGTCTATCTTCAAACCGACCCCGGTAAACCTTTCATTTTCAAGCCCTGGGCAGAGCGAACCGTTCTTCCACGCCGCAGAAACAGACTGGGTTCTGAAAAGCTTTGAAAACGAGGCCTTGCCATGGCGGGCATGGATCCTGCAAGAAAGACTCCTTGCCCCGCGGGTATTGCACTTCGGCCGTCAGCAGGTGTACTGGGAATGCGGCCAGGCGAACCGCTGCGAGCGCCATCCTGAGAGCGGTCGGTGGACGATGAAAGAGACGAATCTCAACACAGCGATCTCTCAGCGGGCTTTCAAATCTCTCATCAACTCGTGGGCGCCCATTCCTTCCCAAGACACGATATCGCAGCATTTCAAAGAGTGGTACAGTGTGTTGGGCCTCTACTCCCGCTGCGAGCTTACGAAGCCAGGTGATAAGCTTGTCGCACTCGCGGGAGTTGCAAAGGATATGCAGCAGAAACTCGGGAAGCTGGGGTGTCAGAATACTGAGTATCTTGCTGGTATTTGGCGTCACGAAATGCCTGGGGAGCTCCTATGGAACGTCTCCGGCCCGACGAGCCGGCCGCGCGAGTATCGGGCGCCGTCGTGGTCTTGGGCCTCGATCGATGGCGATGTCAGGATGACGGACAACGTTTACATGAACGGAATTCAAGGCACGGGTCTGATTCTGCTTTCTTCATTCATCAATGCTGCGGTAACGACGCGTACAGACGACACAACAGGCGAAATTGACGGCGGGACGATCACTCTTAGAGGTCCGTTGCTAGTCATGAGCCACCCCGCGCGCAGCTCTAGCACTGGGCCAGAGCAGAGGATCCGCAGCATCAAAGGCTTGGAGCTTACCCATCGTGTCGGCAACTTGCTACACATAACAGAGAGTATCGACATGGAGAACAAGCGCCGGCCAGGGGAGAAAAGAGGGAGTTGGTTTGACGTCACATTCGACGTCGAAGAAGATATTTGTGATTGGGCTTTCTGTTTACCGATTACGACAGTCACAAGGAGAACGTTTTTTGGACTGGCTTTGAGGTCGGCTGGTAGAGACCGCTATGAAAGGATTGGTCTTGTCGACCTCTGCTTCCCAACGGAGAAGGAGGCTCAGGAGGTTCTAGGAAAGGTGCCGGAGAGTCTCGTTGAGATACTTTAGCTCGCCTTCAAATGCAAAAGTGCCTGCCTGATTTTAAGTGCTCCCAAGGAATCACAAGAAGAAAAACAAATTATGTGATATTATAAATAGTCAGGTGCGTTTGTTAGTATATGCTAGATTCCGCCAGCCAATCGAAAGGTAAAGGCCTACGAGTCGTAGATCCATCATCCGGCTGCTACGCAAAACCACGTTATCCGGCTGGCTAAACAGAAGTCATAACCACGAAATATGAAGTGATAAAAGGAAAGAAAAGCATGCAACTTTTAGAAAGCTACAAAGTGTCTGTCCACTGGACACTGGAGGCATCTGTCGCTGGAAGTTTTTGAATGCTACATCTGCTTATCTCATCGGCCATCGCCTCTGAACCACAAAGTGAGCTTCCGTTTCAAATCGATCAAGACGTCAAAATGCATGCGAAAATATTAAACGGATTGCTTTTATAGTCATGATCTGCGCGCAAGTCGTGATAGACCGAGCCATCGATAATTTCGCCTGGAGGGACCCTTTCGGAGCTCACGCCACGCCTCCCGGCTTTGAAGCCCGATGCGAATCTATCGTAACGTTCCGAGCCACTAAACGCGTTATTCGAGAGATGGATCAAGCACAGCACGTTGGTCTCTCCCCGTGGTTCGATTCCATGAAATACTTCTTTGGTTGACGGCCGTCTCCGGGCAGCTGTGATGGAATCGAAACAACAGGGGTCGATCGGATGCTGATCAACATGGAGTACACCGAGCTTCCGGAAGCGGCGAAAAGCTGGATCGAGGAGCAAAAAAGAAAGGATGGGACTCAAGGTGGCTTTTCGGCGTGTACAAGAAGCCCAAGCGCAAGGAGAAAATCGGCAGGACGGCGAGAGTGGGGCCGACCTCCGCGGCAACGAGCGGGGCCGTGGCGGGCCCGGCGGAAAAGAATCGCGTGGTTATGTTTGCCGCCGGAGCCATACACGGCATTCTTCCGTTGTGGGTAGCGGCACAAAGTGAGTGCAAGAACGAATTGTTCAACCTCAGGAACTACGGATCAACACCTGAAGATGGCGGAGTCATGGCGCGGGTTGTCGACCGGACTGTCCCAGACTGGGTTTCGAAAAATCGGGACATCACTTTCAATGTTGAGGCGCAACTGCTGGAAAAGACGGGCGAAGCAAAGAAATACTAGACTGGAAAAGAATTTGAAATTTACTGCAGCCGAAGTTGGCAAGAAGGATGGGCTTTAAGGTCTATGATTTTGGAAATTTACAACAGAAACTTTTGCTTTCCAGCATGAGCGCGAATCTGACATCAAGCACACCAAATGGCGTACCATGAAGCACTAGCCCTTATTCGACGATCGAGACCGGACAATTACTTCACGAGGGCGCGAAAACAAACTCCAGACTTCGTTTTTTGGGCGGAGCGGGATCCTGGGAGATGTGGAGCGGAGTGCCCGCCGGCGAGCGCCAAGAGCCAAGCCGCCGCCGGCACACGTCTCGGGGGGGAGAATTTGACCAGTGCTGGCTGACGTGCAGCTCGGAAATATTGCGTCTCATCCACGGAGGAAGACTTGGGTCCTTTTGAGGATGAAGGATTCGATTCATACTGGTAAGGCCACGATGGCCACGTTCAGTTCTTTCTATTGCCATATTTGCCGAAACTTTTACCCAACCACTATGAATCAGCATCTAAACTTTGGCTACTGACGCAGCCTAGGTAATAAGAGAAGCCGTGGGCTAAGTCATGTCCTAGACTGACGAGATCTGTGACGGTGTGCTTTTAATGAAAGACCGATTTGGGAGGAACTTGATTTCCATCAGCCGAATGTCAAGCCAGAATACATGCTCGTCGTCTGTTGGTCAGAAGAAGTTCTCGTCGACTATGGCATACAGTTGGGGCTGCGCAAGATGACAAAAATACTCATCAAGAAATGTGCACGATGTTTTGGATGGTTCTGATTTCCCGGGACACCAAATCTGTCTTCTGTTCGGCTCACTTCAGCTGTTTTTCGACTACATGCGTGGCACGGCGAACAAGGTACCTTTTCATGAAGAAGGTACTCTGCCTGCTGCAGGATGGCAAATAACCAGGAAAGACGCCCAGCTCCATTGAACATGAATGAGTTCCCTCATCGCATCGTATAAAAACGGTCCCAGAGATTTCTGACCTGCAGGTCCTGTATGCGCCATATTTGTTTCTCGCATGGGGCGGCTCAAGTCGGCCGTAATATGACACGTCAGCTAGCCAGGCACTTTGATCTCAACGCTCGTGACATTGGGATGCTCGACGCTTCCCAGTGTGCCCTGCTCGCCCAGGACGAAAGAAGAGGATGCTGCCAGAGCATTGGGTACATGGCACCGGAACCACTGACCCTGCAATGCATAGGTAGATTTTCGACAGCACCGAAAATGGTTTTCGCGAAGGTATTTGTCAACCTTTACGGTACTTAGCTTTCAAAAGTATACCGGGCGACCGAACGAGTTCCATAAGATCGGCGGTGATGAGCATGGGGACCAGTTTGACGACGACAAAGACTATTTCAGGGCTAGAAGAATGAGTGATTGCTTTTTCTCGACCCAAAGATACATAATCAGGAAGATCTAAGACCCAAATGAGAGCACGATCGGGCGGCCATGCACCTCTTCGACTGTCCAGGGCGCTGTCAATTGAACATGGAGTGCCATCTTTTACGTTTAGGAATTGGGGGAAGTAAACCGCATAAGCCCTCGTAGATCGTGCCCAATCTGCCTTGAAGGAGAGGCTTATCTTCAATTGGTTTCTGATTGGGGGCTGATAAGAGAAGTTGACTTCCAAGAAGTACTAATACCTTGGCTGCCCTCCCATGAACCACTGAGAATCCAACATCAATCTCTCGGCCTCTCGGCGCTGGGAACTCTGGGGCCCGCAAGCGAACAACAAGCATTTTGCGGCCCATAATGCCCCGGAATACCAGCAACGAATCTGGAGAGTCGGCGGGACTTGAGTGATGATAGCGAAGGAGCCCAAAGCCTTGCTCAATCGCCTGCCCGCCGGCACCATCCCGGTCCTGTCGCACCGGACAAGCATCCTGCGAAGCTCCTTTCCCTCGTGGGGTTTCTTCCGCTCATCCACGCCAAGATGCAGCGGCACGCTCTCCAGCGACGTCAGCGGTCCTCCGCATCTCGCTTCGGCCGCCGTCCCCACGTTAGCCCATTCAAATGACCTTATCTCTTGGGCGAGCCACCTTCTTTCCGGCGGATTGGTACGGTGCGTCTTGGCTCGAACGCCTTTATCAGCTTCTCCGGCACCTGCGACGGCCCTCGGGCAGCGCTGTGGTGCGACGACAGGGAGCGTACGTCAGATCCATGCATGGGGTTTGCTGATACCGGCGTCGGAGGCCCGCCGGCCATTCACGGTCGCCGTTGGTTGAACCGCGGTTCTTATATAGACGCTGACTGCTCTCCTGAACTTTGTGGATGAGGGTCCGAACTGACGGATCCAGCATTGAACACTGACCAAGCTCACGCGAGAGCCCGGTTTACTTGCTGTTGTCATCTCTTGGCTTACTCGGGAGCATTGTGCCGAACATGGACTCGACTCCCGTTCTCCACCAAGGCTGGGGGTTCGTACCGCTTTTCTCAGTTCTTGGCTTCAGTCTTTGCTGATCATTTCTCTAGCTATGGCCTCATGATTGGTCTTGGTGTTCTGTTTGCGTGAGTACAGTCGTGATTCTCCTCGGGCGACTCCAAACGCTCATTCGGTCGCAGCGTTTTCATGATCATCATCACGTGGGCTTTAAAGAGATATAATTATGAGCTGCAAACATCAGAAATGTTCACGACTGCGGGGCGGTCACTAAAGTCTGGGCTGGTGAGCAATGGCAAGAATGCTGGACTGCTGCAACCGCTAATGAGCCATCAGGTCGCATCTTCTGTCCTGTCAACCTGGACATGGGCTGCAACCCTGCTGCAAAGTACAGCTGTAGCGTACAAATAGTCAGGTCCCTCGACCAACATGCCGTAGCATCAAATCGAAAGCTGACAGCAAGATAGCGGCGTTTCTGGTCCGGTGTGGTATGCGTCCGGTGCGACAGTCCAGATCATTTTGTTCGCTACTCTGGCTATTGAGTTGAAGAGGCGCGCACCCAACGCCCATACCTGTAAGACTATGGAGCCGATCAACGCGATTACCAGAAAACTGACTGGTGCTGCACAGTCCTCGAGGTTGTCAAGGCTAGATATGGCCCTGTTACTCACTGCGTCTATATCGTCTTTTGCTGCTTCTGTAACATTCTGGGTACGATCAACGGCCCCTTCGACTTTCGTTCGCTGCTAACCTCAGCTTAAAGTAACGGCAATGCTTCTGACAGGTGGTTCTGCTGTCATCCAGAACTTGACCGGAGCCCCAGTCGCTGCTTCGGTGTTCCTCTTCCCCATTGGTAAGTTGCCAACTTGGCACTGGAACACCAACCTTTGTGAAGGCCCGGCGGTGCTGACTTGCTGAATAGGTGTTGTCGTGTACACACTCTTCGGGGGCATTAAGGCGACCTTCATCACGGACTACATAAACGGCCTGGTTATCCTGGTCATTATCTTCGTCTTCGCCTTCACTGTTTACTCGACCAACGAAATCCTCGGTTCTCCGGGAAGAGTGTGGGAAATCCTCACCGAGATTGCTGCCGAACGCCCTCAATCTGGAAATGCGGGTGGTAGCTACCTGACCATGCGGTCGCAAGGCGGAGGTAAGTAAGGTCCTTCATGTAGGCATGATGCAGGACTGATTAATGGGGTAGTTGAGTTCTTCATTATCAACCTGTGCGGAAACTTCGGCACGGTTTTCTTGGACAATGGCTACTACAACAAAGCCATCGCCGCTTCTCCAGTCGATGCGCTGCCGGGTTACGTCATGGGGTATGATCTCTGCCGAGTTTAAACTTGTTCAACCACTGACAGTATCTGGTAGCGGTGTGAGCTGGTTCGCCGTTCCCTGGCTTACTGCGACGACAATGGGTTTGGCCGGTCTTGCCCTGGAGCGATATGACATTTGGCCTTCATACCCCAACAGGATGGCGGCTGCCGATGTAGACGCTGGCCTGGTACTGCCGACAGTTGCCGTCGCCTTGTTGGGTAAGGGTGGCGCCGTTGCAACGCTTATTCTTGCTGTAAGATGCCCCAATACCAGAGGCCTTGAATGAAGACTAATAGATATCAGTTCATGGCCATCATGAGTACCTACTCCTCCGAGCTCATCGCCATCTCTTCTATCTGCACTTACGACATTTACAAGACCTATGTCAACCCTTCCGCCACCGGCAAGCAGCTTATGCGCATCAACTACATCGGCATGGGCGTCTTCGCGTTGGTGATGGCTGGCTTGGCCACTGGCTTCAACTACATCGGCATCTCCATGGGCTACCTCTACCTTATGATGGGCGTGATTATCTCTTCTGCCGTTTTGCCTGCGACCCTGACCCTGCTTTGGTCTGGCCAGTCTTGGGCCGCTGCAACTTTCAGCCCCATCATCGGCTTCGCACTGTCAATGACTGCATGGCTCGTCACGACCAAGATCACGTATGGCGAACTGAGCGTTGAGTCAACCGGTGCCAACAGTCCCATGTTGGCCGGAAATCTCACTTCACTGTTGTCGCCTGTCGTCTTCATCCCGCTGCTCACTTTCATCACGCCGTTCAAGCCCCAGAAGTATGACTGGCAGAGCATGCTCAACATCCGTCAAGGTGACGACCATGACCTCACTGCCGCGGCTCACATGGACTTGGAAAGCGTACCCGGAGAAAGAGCGCACGCCGTTCACAATGATGCGGACGAGAAGGCGAAGTTGGACCGCGCTGCCAAGATTGCGCGGTGGTTGACTGTCGGAGTCACCCTTATTCTTCTGATCCTCTGGCCCATGCCCCTGTACGGCAGTGGTTACGTTTTTAGCAAATCAGTAAGTCATCGACGACTGATTGTGATAGGAGACTCGAGGCTAACCCGAGATTCGCAGTTCTTCACCGGCTGGGTGGTGGTCGGTATTACCTGGCTCTTCGCCTCCGTCGTCATGGTTGTCTTCCTTCCCATCTTCGAATCGCGAAGCACTGTAGTCCGCACCACGCGGATGATGTTCAAGGACCTCCTTGGAATGCGCGGACCCAAGGCCGTGAGCGAAGGCCACTCTCCTGGCACCAGGACGCCGCCCGAACTTACAGAGAAGGCGGGATCGAAGGCTTAGAAGGGCAGTAGTTGGAATGTGATTCAAACGGGCGAAACGTAGCAAAGGGTCAGAATATTTTGAGAATATAAAGGTGCATTTCGTCCTGTATCTCAAATGAAATGAGTTTTCTGCGCTTATTAAAATGCATGATCCACCCTAGTTGCTATCTGATTCAAGATACGACCTCAAATCCATCAGTTGAGGCTATGTTCCGCAATCTCAGTCAACACGCTGAGCCCGTGTCGGTCTCTAGGTAGAACCATTGGAAATCGACTTAAGAAAAGTTGCGAAGAACCCCTGGATTTTATGCATTTCTTCCAGTGGACTGATTTGTGAAACGTCTGGAGAAGTTCATCCTTAGCTCGAGTCGTTACAAAATGCCATGAAGATGAACTCACATTGATCAGGGCGGACAAGTACCATTGCACCAGCTTCGGGATTGACTCCATACTTGGCATAGGCTTCTCCGTGACCAGCATGGTAGCTTTGATCGTCTACAAAGACATTTATGAGACCTGTTTCCATGAATTGAGCTATTAGCTTTTGATGACTGCATCCTAACATCTCTAGTCCGAAACTTACACCTCACTCCCCACTTTCCAGCATTCGGTATGAAAATCTTCGGAATCTTCTTATCGTTCAAGCGTCTTCGATCGGACTTGAGAACCAATATCAGATGCAGAAACTCGTGAATATCTGCTTGGCCGATAGAAAAGTTTCTGAGCAGTACAGCAAGGCTTTCGGCTACCTTTCGAGGACGTCAAAAACAATGGCCTAGCACCGGGGTGGGAAACTTACTCTATTCAAGCGAGCTTCAGCGTTGGGTTCTTCGATGTCTCCAGCAAAAATGATCAGGTGCCACCGCGAGTCGGATAGCAAGGTCTTGGCAAGTTGCATGACGCGTGCATCGAAGAGACGAACCACTTGCGCACTTGGAAGCCGCATGCCTACCTTGATGCCGCGGGCCAACTGATCGTGGGCTTCACTCGGTCGCACGAGAATAGACGGCTTATACTCGATGGCAAGACCGGCCGTGTATCTCCCAGACTTGATAAAATATTCCTGAAAGTCATCAGGAGTTATTCCGTGCTCTTTCCGGTACGATGAGGAAAAGAGCTTGGTGAAATGCCGATCAAAGTCGATGAGGTCCTTGGCAGTTTCCTGTCGCTCAGAGACGTACGTCTCCAAGATGGACGGGTGTGCCTGGCCTTTGATGACAGCAGCGAGCTTCCAACCAATGTTGAATCCATCCTGCAAGCTGACGTTCATGCCCTGTCCAGCTTTCGGGGAATGAGTGTGACACGCGTCTCCGGTGAGGAAAACGCGATGATCTTTTGTGAAGTTGTCGGCCAACCGTTGCCCGATGGAGTAGGCCGAGAACCAAGCGGTCTCTACGATATCCACTTTGTAGGGGCTGAATATCTGGTCGAGCCGATCCTTGACCGTGTCGGGCCTGACGTCGCTGGCCGCCCAGCCGGGCATTTCCATGTAGAAGCGCACCTTCTCGTCTCCCTCTCGCGGGATAAGCACCAAGTTTCCCGCGGCTGATTGCAAGACGCACTTCTTGCGGATGTCGGGGAAATCGGTCCTGGGGTAGACGTCCATGACGGCCCAGACTGCGTCGCTGCTGTCGCCTACCATCTTGAACCCGAGAGATTTTCTGACGGCACTGTGCGCTCCATCACAACCCTTGGACGTATTAGTCTACACTTTCAATGATCCTGTCTGAGAGTGAGGGTCTTGCCAAAGCATATCTGGCGCGATAGATGCGCTCGGCGCCGTTTTCCACGGTCGTAACCTTCACGCAATGTGCCTGCAGGTCGCCCGCAGCCTGGCTGTCCACCTGCACGTCTCGGACGTCGCTGCCATACTGAATATGAGACTGGCCACAGCGCCCCTCGATGTCGTTGATCATGAGCTCGTTGATCCGCGCCTGGTTCAAGATGACGTGGGGCAAATGGCTGAGCCCCGGCTCCGTGTCCGGCTCGAGGTGGGACCTGCGGATCCCGCCGCCGTCGTCCGGGGTCCAGAAGGCGAGTTCCAGGACATGGCAGGCCTCTTTCAATAGGTCGTCGGATAGACCGAGGCTCTCCAGTATCTCCACTGTGCGGCACTGGACGCCGTCGGCCTGGCCCTGTTGAAGCGGCCCCTCCCGCCTCTCGAGGATCTTGAAGTTCACCCCGCAGCGGGCGAGCCAGACTGCCGCGCAGAGGCCCGCGGAGCCGCTGCCGCATATCAGGACGTCGACTTCTTCGGCCATGTGTGATGTTTGCTCGCTTTATTCGCAGCCGCAGCCAGGCGGATGGCTCGAAATTGAGTTATCGAAACGCTGGATGGTTGCCAGCCGCAGTGCTCAGGTGTTGTTGATCGTCCGAAAGCATTCCCGAGGGCGGGGTTACGCCAATCTCCCCGGACGATCGACCGTGCGGGGTGATGCCGGATGTGGTAATCATGTCTTGCATACAAATACCTCGGGCATCCATGCTGAAATAGTCGGAACATTTGGGGTAACGGCACGCTAGATGGAGGGGTAGCTAGAAAAGAGCCACTTGCTTAACCGTAGGCATTTTCAACGCAACGTGTCTTGCGTGTCTGGCGTAACTAGTACCACTACGAATGTTCCGACAGAATAAATGCATATGGATGCGTCTTCCCACCTCGACAGATCGCCTTCATTTAGACTTTCGTTACTATTCGCCCTGGTTTATTTATGGTACTCTTCGGCTTTCATCAAGCCACGTCGTAAGATGCTTGCCATCCATTCATATGAGCTGTGTTTTGACCCTGCAGATATTGTCATATTTTCCTCGGGGCCTTCCATTGTTGCCATTTCGTCCTTTGTAATCTGTCAGGTAAAAACACTTGACACCTGTATGTCAATACAAACTCACATACCAGATCCTCCACCAGATTTCACTGGCCCTGGGCCGACCAGCCTTTCCAGAAACTCGACCGAGAAGCTTCTCTAGTGCCAATTTGAAAGAATACCATAACGTGAATTGCAACTTGTCTCACCAAGGTACGGTTTTCTAGCCTTGCCTAGATACCTTTATTCCAGTTTTCACACATCACAACTTCCGTCTCATGTTTTACATAGCCAATGGGACAACATCGCTGAGACCCACCCGTTGGTTTCTTTGTTGAGGCAGTCGCACCAACCCACCACCAGAAGGTACTTATCTCAGAGCCCATTCCTTTGCTACCGTCCGCCTCGCCTCCGTGGTCGAGTGCGTTGGATGGGCTACTCAAGTCTCTTGGGTGATAAACGAAATAAGCCCGCCAGTCGGGATGATCGGAGTTCGAGTTTCTTGTTTTGACTTTTTGACCTTGTTTTCTCTATTTCTTTTAGAGGAGCTATTTTTACTATTTAGAACTAGGGTTTTAATCGTGTTCTCTATTTTTGAAAGTCTTTTACAACTTGCTGCTAATTATAGTAGGTATTATGTAGGTCTCTACTGTTGTGTCTAGTGCCGGCTGTGTAAGTGAGGCCTGTGATCCTAAAGGCCTTCCTCAGTATAGTTCAGCTTAGAGACGTCGTATTAATGATGATAGGGGGCTTCTTGTCATCTGGGAATATATTTCTGATATTGAAGATTGTCGACTTGGCTTGACTGTAACGTTAAAAGCCTTTGGGCGGCTCGGCCGAGGCATAGTGTGCGACCCATGGTCACAGCTATGTCTGTCTCCTAGACTGGCCTTAAGGGATCACGGCTTTTCTTTTGTTGGTTAGAAATCGTCCTAAATCTTTCCTATTCTCTTGTGAATCGCCCCTTCCTTCTTCGCCTGTGGCATGGGAGACACCTGTCTTACGTTTGTTGAAACGGCAGGTGCCAGGGCAGGAGGAACATTGTCCTAGCTGTGGGCCTGTAAAGTACTTATTCCTGCTCCTTTGATGTTCTGTCGCCCAAAAAGCCCTCCAGCTTTCGCTGAACCAGTCTGCCTGCCTTGGTGGTGATGGACGGTCAGTGGTCGCTGAGTGGCTTTTGTCTCAAGAGTCAAGAGTTCGAATCCCGCAATGAGAGACTTTTCTTTTCTACTAGCTAAGTATCTAGATAATGGAAAAAGGACTATTGGAACTATTTTCCATCATAAACCAAGAATTCCTTTTAATGTTCCTGGCGAGCCTCCTGTGCACTGAAGCTTATCGCTGCGTGGACATACGCCCGAAAATCTCAATTTTCGCCGTTCCAACTTGTCGGATCACACGGAGGAAATCTGTGTAGTTTCGATTTGAAGGTGGAGACTGAACATCGAGACAGATTCTTAGTGTTCCGGATTCAAAATATGTATCTTTTTGCCCAAGTGTTCACAATGTATTGCGTTATATGTCTTTACTCAGTCTGACTTTCGTGACATCTTCATGATTATCATGACACGCAACAAGCGGACTGCCATCACCAACTGTTGCCAGTACCGGTTACCGGCCAAAGGATTACGACTGACGCCAAGAATGATCGACAGTGCGTAGCCGACCAGACCCAAAATGGCCGCCTTTCGCCAAATTCCTTTCCTGCGTCCCGGATGCCGCGGTCCCTGGTCCTTGTCAGTATCTGTCACGACTTGTGTTCCACGGACATTCCTCACGCTCAGCACCAAGTCATCAAACTTGGGAAACAGGCAACGGTACCAGAAGTACGCCTGGGAGTAGGGATAAGTCGAAGCGTTCCACTTCCTGCCCTCCTTCGAACCCCGAAGGTACCAGCTGTTGCAACCCGTGAACCACACAGTGTTTTGCATGTCCTTTTCCATCTGGTCCACATATCGCTGTTCCGCTTCCCTCTTGACCTCTACCATAGTCCCCTTACCGTCGAGCAGCGGCTTGATGATGCGCAGGGCAAAGTTGATGGAATTCTCGGCCGCGATGACCGCTGATGTGTGGCCGGTGAGAGAGTTCGGCCCTGGACGAGAAATTAGCCCACATAAAGAGATGATCTCGAGCTGTGCTTACCTAGAAGAATGAAGAAGTTAGGGAAGCCATTCAAGACCGTGCAGTTGTATGCCTCTGGACCACCGAAAGATTCCCAGTGCTGGTCGATTGTCTCCCCACCACGACCAATGACATCCAACCCTCCAACCGCATTATTCGTTACGAACCCGTTCGCCGCGACTATAACGTCGGCTTCAATCACCCCGTCCTTCGTGCGGATTCCTTCAGGCACAATCTCAAGCACCGGGTCGTCTAGCAAAGTAAAGTTCTCCGAGTGTAAACTCTCGAGATAGCCCGCGTCAAAAATGCGACGCTTGCAACCGAGCTCGAAATCCGGAATGAGCTTGTCGTGGTATTTCTCTGGAGCCACACTCCTCATGTACTTCTCCGCCCTTGCTTGGACCTGTTTCCGGTATCTGTTGCCGTGGTTCGTCATGTAGAACCCCTGCAGCGAACTCTCGGCCCATGCGTAGACGAGGAACCGCTGAATCGTCAAGGTCCCGGGGATGCTTCGGAACACCTTCTTCATGAACTCCGTGTTGACGGAGTCAAGCGGAGGCAGAACCCAGTGCTTTGTGTGGACCACCTGTGTGAGGTGCTTCGTCTGTCCCACGATTGCTGGCACAATCTGCGAGGCAGTGCAGCCGTTGCCGAAAACAATGACCTTCTTGCCTTCGATGTTGACCTTCTCATCCCACCGGGATGAGTGAAACATGAGCCCTTTGAAGCTCTTGGCCCCGGGAATGTCGAGCTCGCGTGGCTGCATCAGCTGTCCCGTCGCAGAGAACATGAACTGACATTCGTGAAGGAAAGTCTCATTGTCCTCGTATCGGCGTATCGTCAGCCGCCACCTCTTGCGTTCCTCCATCCACTCGCAGCGCTCGACATTAACTCCGAATGTCATCTTCTCTACGAGTGAGTACTTTCTCGCCACCTTGTCGAGGTATCGCCACAGCTCATCGTGCGGCGGCAATGCCCGACTCCAGTCAGGGTTGGACTCGAACGAGAAGCTGTAGAGAGCGCTTGGAACATCGCAGGCACATCCTGGGCCTGAAGTCAGTAGAGTGACATAGCATCGCGATTATGAGACATGCCTGGATATTGATTTAGATACCACGTCCCGCCCAGTTTGTCGTTTCTCTCAAAGAACCGAATATCGCCGATATCATACCACCTCTTCAGCGTGGCCCCCAGACCGATGCCCGCGAACCCGGTGCCGACGCATGCGAACTGGCTGTAGGTGGGTACTTCCGAGGGTTTTGACGACATGGTTGCAGTTGATTAGTAGTAAAGCTCCCGTCGGCTCGCGAGCTTCATACAACGTGGAGCAGCCTCTAGCTCACGCAAGACATGGACTGAGGTTCAAAAAGTCAGTTTCAGAAAGGAAAAACCACCCGCGGAGCCCGGACAGTGCGGGGGAGGGGCGTAGCAGGACAATATGTCGTAGTCGACCTGGGTGACGTCCGGGGCCCGGATCGCCCCATGCCTCGGCTCGTTCCATGTTTTTACGCGCGCATTTCGTCCGACTTGACGGGCATATCCATGCGAACCTCCGTCGTGGTGGGATTGTGAAACCCTTGTACACGCCAGAGGCGCAAAATGACAGCAAGGAGCTTGGGCGACCTCGTATGATCGAGCCAATAAGTGGAGAGCTCCGACATGGGGCGGGGCAGCCATGAGGGGGCGATGGGGGTTCGTGATGTTGGTGCGATGAACTCCGATCTGAGGTGATTGGCGAGCGAGGCAGGCTTCGTGCATAAGCTAAATGAGAGGATGCGACTTTGATGGCTTGGGACTTGATCTGGACCGGAGACCCGGAGAAACGGTGAGTGAAGACCCTGGCCGGTTCATCTCGATTCGGGCATGGCTCCCTCGCTTGATATCAGAAGTAGCCCGTTGGTACAGATACCAACGGGTCTCGAGGTACGGATAACGACTAGGCGTTCTGAGAGTACCCAATGGTTATCTGGGCAACATGTCATGAGTATTCATAACGGTGGACACGATTCCGAAAACGATTTCACACGGGATTTATTGCATAATTGCAAGCTGTCTCTTCTCACTACAACTCATCCTTGATGCCATTAACTTCTGTTTTCTGAACCTCCCCCAGATCGAAAAGGCCTGTCGCGTCATTGATCTTCTGCCGCGGGGTGTAATTAATGTCCTTTGCGCTAGCAGTGGTCTCCCGAGCCAACCGCCACACCCACTCAGGCCCTGCTCTCTGTTGATGAATCATATTAGCCCGGTCCCATCGGCAAGAGTCAGTATTGGTCACTTACCAGCATCGTCACGAATGACATAATCGCCGGCAGATAGATGGTACCGCCGTAGCCGCTGTAGAGACCGTTGACAATCGCCTCGCCGACAGTGTCGACGTGGAGCAGCGGCATCAGGAAGTGAGGCTGCCCGGGGTTGAACGGCACAAGCGGCGTTCGAATGAAGCCGAAGATTCCAAGGGTTTGGCGCACCTTGGGCGCTTTGTGAATGTACTTGAGCTCCAATTGAAGAGACTAACGGCTGTCAGTGACAAGCGATCAGGTCGTGAGACCAGAGGCTGCTTACTTCGTGCATAGCAGTGAGCCCAGCTTTCGTCGCGGAGTAATCTGCAATTCTGACCGGTGGCACAACGGAACTCATGGACCCGATGTTGACGATGTGTCCGTGATTATTGCGGACCATGTAAGGCAAGAATTCCTTCGTCAGAAGGAAGGGCGCGATGAGGTTCGTCTTGATAGTGAGGTCAATGTCCGCGTACGACCCCTCCATAATAGTGACTCCGCGCGCAATACCGGCATTGTTGATGAGGACCGTCGGGTCGCCGACTTGAGTCCGAATCAATGTGCACAGAGTTTTGACGGCGTGTGCATCTGTCAAGTCGCACTTGAAGTAGTGAATCCGAGAGCCCAGCGGAGGCTCCCATAATAGTGGTGAGATGTCGACTACGACGATGTTTGCCTGAGGGTTTCTGGACAAGATGTGCTTGATGATGCTGGCACCAATGCCGCTGCTTCCGCCCGTCACGACGATGATTTCCTTGTCCCAGTTCCAGTTCTTGTCTGTCGTCCAGTTGTTTGCCGACCACTTGTTGAGGTACTCCGTGGTCGATAAGACGACGCCCGCTAAGGCCGTCAGGTAAGCAAGCCGTTGAAGGCTGTCGACGCGAAGCCCCGATAATCCGACGACGCCATGGCTTTTGACGGACGCCAAAGCTAATCCGGCTGCGAGAGGGACGGATAGGAAGGGGTTGAGGAGCGACTTTTTCAGCCAGCGCCCTACGACGTCTATCGTGAAACCCTCCCGTGAGAAACTCATGATAGTATGCCGCCTTTGCTTTCACGACGACTTAACAATGATCGATAAAAGTTGAAATAGTTTGGATGATGGCTCGCTGTCACCACAACATCCTCTGTCAAGAAAGTGCTGAGTGCTCCAATCTTGTAGTCGAAACGGGCTCGTTTCAACGCGGAGCGAAAACAAACCCAATCCCCGCAAACCATGCTCCCGGATGTGCCAAGCCGAGGTCCATCGAGGACACCCACGAGATGGCACCCGACCAATCTCTCACCGAGGATACAGCAGAGCATGATGCAGCACCGGGATCCGTGCATTCTTGTTTGCTGCACGTCACAAACAAGGGGTGTCGCTTCTCCAGCGTGCCTGGCCAAGAGCCAAGAGCTCTCAGCACAGCTCGGCGGTGTGATGCCCAGCTTACAAGGGAGGGGAGACAACGAAAGGCTGTGTGCGACGGTTAAACGAGTGCGAAGAAAAGGACCCCTCAACCACTTCTCCAACCATCTTATGCCTCGGTCGGGTTGCTCGGCAGTGCAAGTTGACACACGCTTCTCTGATTTGCCCGTGCCCTCCTCCCCCCTTTCCGCGGACGGACATCCCACTGACATTCTGGGCGACACTTCTCCTGTTTCCTGGCGTCAAACCACCTGTTTGATCGCGCGGAACGAATGCAAGACATACCAGTCGGTACTCTGTGCTTACTGCTGACTCACCGCCCGCGGCTGGCTCGCCCATTTATGTCGCGTCCTTTCGTCTGGGTTGACGACAGCCTGACACCAGACGAACCTAGGTCCATTCACTTTTCGGTGACGATTTGGCGTGCTACCGAGGAACGACTGGACGCGCAACATGTCGGTACATGTATCGAGACCGCAGCTCTCGCTGCGCGAGAAGAGGGACTTGGTCTTTCGGCTGCTGTTCCGAGGTATGTCAAGTTGCTTTTGTATCTTGGGCAAGCACATCGTTGACCGCCGTGACATCTAGCGCCAATCCAGTTACTATGGAACTTTCTCTACGGAGTGCCCTTTGCGGTGGCGAGAGGCGTCTCTATCCGCTTCTTTGCCTTTTGCGCCTTCTACCGCTTCGTGCTGGCTTGCATGAGGCCTCGTGAGATTCAGTTCCTCAGTGCGCCGACCGTCAGGACGTATGAGACGTGGATTGAGAAGAAGCGGCAAGCCCACCCCGAGCTCGAGGCCAAGCTCAAGAGGGATGTCGAGATGCTCCCGGCGAACGACGGGTCCGTCATGTGGCTCGGCAACCGCAAGAAAGCGACCAAGTTTGTCCTCTTCTTCCACGGCGGCGGGTACGTCGTGCCGCTCCTCCCCGGTCACGTCGACTGGTGCTGGGAAGCGTACGTCGTCGGCGGTCCCGGGGCCAAGGAAGAGGTCGCGGTCGCGATCCTGCAGTACACCCTCGTCCCGGAAGCGCGGTACCCGACGCAGCTCCGGCAGGGCATCGCCGCGCTCAACCACCTCCTCCAGTCCGGCATCAGGCCCGCCGACCTGATCATCGGCGGCGACTCGGCGGGCGGCAACCTCGCGTGCCAGGTCGCGCGGCACATTTGCCACCCATGCCACCTGGAGATCCCGCCCATCAGCCTCAACGGACGGCTCGCGGGCGTGTTCCTGGTGTCGCCGTGGCTGAGCAGCAAGGTGACGGCGGCGGCGTTCCACGAGAACAACTACGTGGACATGCTGACCGAGACGTGCATGTCTCACGCCACGACCGAGCTGCTTCACCCGCGGTTCCCTGCCAAGACCAAGTCTGACGAGAGCGACTTGGCCATGGCGATGCCCATGGATGGAGATCTCGGCTGGGTGGATGAGATTTCGACGGCGACCAAGAGCCTCTACATCACGGGTGGCCAGCAGGAGGCTTTTAGAGACGACATACGGCAGTTTTCGGAGCACGTCAGCTGCACCAAGAATGATCTGGATCTACTTGTGGAGCTGCCGGAACACGAGGCGCATGACTTTATCCTGCTTGAAGGACAGACGGGGCGCGTTGGGGATGCGACGATCAGGATGAGGAACTGGGCTGCAGCTCAATTGAGTTCTGCGAGCGCAAGTCGGTCTGAATGAGATGAGAGTGGTGAATTTGGCTGAAGTGATTTTGTTCAGATGAATTAGAACGGGTCCAAAACGTTTGTTAGCGATTGCTTAGCTTCATGGATGAGAGATGAACTCAACTGAGTTGAGGGTACTTGATTGAGACATTCCAACTCGTGTGTGACCCCCACGCTGAGTATCTTCAATTGTCATGACATGAATATATGACAATGGGCTTGCATCTTTGAGATAACAACTCGATTCACTCATCTCGGCGCAACGCAGCTGTGACGATGTGAATTTAGACTGCTGACAGCTCATGCAATCCATGGCGGTCGATGAGCCTGAGTCACCACGACCCCATCCGCGCTGCTCCCTTGGCCTATCAGACCCTTGTCGACGTCCTGGAAAAGGGGTTCACCACCTCAATAAGGAAAAGATATCTTCTGCATCTTCCCGCCGGCTGCACCACCTTCTCGAACAGGAGGCCCAATCACCTACGGCCCCGCCACGTCCGGCCCGTTGGAGCGGGGGAATCGAGTTTAGCGAACGCGTCGCGTCCACTTCTGCCAGGCAGCAAGCGGCACAGCTCTCGGTTGAACACCAACACAATAACACGGAATCTTGACCGTGTCGCCTCGTTGCAACGCCTCACGTTGACGTCAAAAAGCTTAACCTTCCTCCCCGGTTGACGCACTCAGAGCAGAGCCAAGACAAACACAGAAACACACAGACACATCACACACACGCCGCCGCCATGTCCCACCTCCCGCCCAACCGCCAACCCCTCAACTGCACGTACAACCGTGACGATGTCGTCGCCGGCGTCACCCAGTACTACCTCGCCCTCACCAAGACGGCCTATGTCCCGGCGGCGTACGTCGACTTCCCGCCCCCGGGCGGCTGGACCGACGCCGAGCTCGACGTAGGCGCCCTCCGCGCCCTGCGCCGCTCCGAGACCGTCATCGACCTGCTGCGCCATCTCCCCTACGCCAGGCCGATGCACGACGGACCGCGCCCCGGGCCGTGGAACGTCGCGCCTCGCTCGAGGGCTGTCCGCTACCTCCGCCACTTGGGCGACTTCAGCCAGTGGTCCGACCGCGGCGACGCGGGGCTCCTCGAGCTGGCCGCCCTCCCGCTCGGCGAGACCCCGGCCGGGCCGATGGACCTGCCGCCGGACGTCGTCGCCCTCACCTTTGGCGAGCGCTGGGCGCCGCCGAGCAGCCGGCCGGCGCCGTACTGGTGGATCGTCGACTGCGCCCGGGGCGTCGTCTCGCCGTACCAGGAGAGGACGTACTCCGTCGGCCAGGTCCCGCGCAACAAGCCGTGGCGCGTCGTGCAGTCATACCCGGCGGCCGACTTCTTCGCCCAGCTGGTGCCGGAGCTGGGCCTGAACCTGATCCCGCTGCCGCCGACGGAGGACCTGGACGCCGAGATCCTGGACCCCTCGACGGACGACAAGAGGCAGTCGTATGAGATTTACCGCGCGCACGGGTGGCCGGGCGAGGGTTTCCGCCACGACGAGTGCATCGTTGCTCTGCAGGCCCACCGCCGTCGGCTGTACGAGGAAGAGCAGAGGCAGCTTGCGCAGGATGTGGACGACGCGGATGACGAGGACTTTGACGAGATGGACGACAGCGACGACGAGATGGACCCGGAGGGAGAGTCCGGGCTCGAGGAGGCGGTGGCCGACATGGAGGTGGACGACGACCTGGCGGCCGAGGCTGCTGCCCTCCGCGACGACATGTCGCCCGAGGAGCGGAAAAGATTCGAGAGGCGGGAGATTGAGGGCAAGCCGCCTTTCGACTACGTCGACTCCGAGTAGGAGCCTTGCATGTCACGGAAACGAATACACGATCTTAGACTCGAGCTTACAATTTAATACACAAATACATCGAACTACACGAAAGCGCCCTGCGACCCTGACGTCAACCTAGAAAGGGGATCAGAGTCTTGATTGCCGGTAGTTCCAATCAATTCTTTGACCCTGCTCATGCTTGAGCAGCAGTGACATTGAGTTTTGCCGCAGGGCACCTGGGGTGATCATGAACCCCCGCGGATTTGTTGCGATGAAGTTGTCATAGAGCTGGACCTGCTTGTCGATGACAAGCTGCGGGCAATAGGGGAAATCAGACCCGAAAAGCACGTGTGAGGGGTCCGCGAAATCTAGCAGCCCGTTCAGCTGAGCCGGGCTGGTACTGAGGGCGATGTCGTAGTAGAACCGAGCAAAATCCGCCTTGGCCTCGTCGTAGTTCACGGGCGTTATCTTCTGGACCGATGGCATCAGGAAGCTGCTCATGATGCGGTTCGAGAGGAACGGTAGAACTCCTCCCGCATGAGACAGAATGATGTCGACGTCCGGGCAAGCTCGGAGGGTTCCGGTCAGGACCAGGTCCACCGCCATTCTGGTGGTGGCCACGGGATACTCCACGATCGGCTGGGGCAGATTCGACGCGATGAACCTCGGCTTGATGTCGAGGGACGTCGGATGGGTGAACACCAGGGCTTTGTAAGCCTGCAGCTTCTTCCAGATGGGCTTGAAGGACGGATCGCTGAGAAGCTTGGCGCCGTAGGATGTGAAGACCGTGACGCCGAAGCAGAGCTTCTGTTGGTGGTAAAGAAAGTCGAGTTCGGCCAGGGTGCCGTCAACATCCTGCCAGTCCGGAAGTGCACCGAAGAAGCCAACCCGCTTTTTCGCTTTGTTGCTTGTTGTCTGATCGCCGAAATACTGGTTGATGGAGCGGGCAAGCTTGCGTCCGGCCTCTCCTGTCCCTGCGACGGATACGCCAGGGGCCGAGACCGATAAAATGGCTGTCGAGAATTGTAAGCTCGAAACCGGCATTATCCAGATTTGGGTCTTACAAATGGATGTTCCCAATGAGTTCATTGATTCAATCGCGCCGTCGAGCGACCATTCTGGAGTTGCGAAATTGGACGGATCCCCTCCGCCTGTCGCGACAGCAGCAACATAAGCCGGCGGTAAAGCATGAATATGGGTATCGACTCTGTCCAACATGATGAGCTTGGGGGTTCTCTGATGTTAATGTTTGCCAAAGGCTATAGAGGCTATAGGTGACAGCTGAGTGAGGAGTCGATTCTAGGACGACAACTATCACAAGCTCCTCCGGAAGCATCGGTGCCGTTGCCGGTGCCGATGAGACATGGAATCTCTGGAATGGATGCTGAGGTAATTATGAAGTCACTAGGACAGCCACACCGCCAGTCTCCGGATTTAAGACTACCCAAACTAGCTGCGCCAATTCCGTATGCGGGATTCGTACTTGTTCACTAAGGCCCTGAACTTCACTACTGCTGACCTCCGGCCGATTCTTTTGGCCCCACTCGGAACCGATGAGCGGCTCCGGGCGGGGCCGCAACTCGGAGCTGAAGGAGGCAACGGCTGTATAGTTGGTTGAGATCTTTGAAATGATTCAATACCTTTAGAGCTGGCTCTAAATTCTCTGGGGTTGAACCTCTTCAGGTGTGCTCAGTTGTGGAGCGGCATAGTTTGGCTCACGCTGCATCGTCGTCACGCAGAAGGCGGATAACTTTAGGCTGTACCACAGTGAAACTCAACAAAGATGGTTTAGGGGCTTGAGCAAAAAAGTTAACAATGGATTACATACATACCACCGGCATTCTATTCCTATCGTGACACGGCATACTCACGGTAATACCATGGTAACGTGTCGAGAGAGCGGTCGAGTCTTTGATCAATAGACAGCCCAGCATACAGGACACCGAGTGACCAGCTGGCCGTCCCTCAACAAGCCCGGGAGACCATTCCAGAAGTGTCCTGTCATCTTTCTTCCTGTCATTCATGCCCGTGCGTTGTCGTCAACGGCGGAAGCACAGGCATGAGACACGTCAGGAGGTCCGTGGGGAGATGCTCGGTTTTTGCAAGGTTCGGGCCAGGCTTTCGAATGCCCAACCTCCGCCTCCTGAAAACATTGGCATCGGGGAATTTTGAGATCAACCAAATGCCAAGTGGCCGGGGAAAACGACACATTAAATGAATTTCCGGGGCATGTGGACGGGGAGGAGAGCCGATGGCAATGTCGGGGAGGCGTGCCGATCGCTTGACTGCCTCAAACCAGAAACGCAACGAGTCCGGAAAATGGATCCGAAGCGGCGGCGGGGACTTGGGCAAACCTTGCCACGACAACATCACGCCTTGCATGTCGGTTCTTCGGCACCTTTGTATTACGTTTTCTGCGTCCCCGGGAGAGACCGTTCGAGTCTGATCGTTGGCCGTTCTCTGAAGAGCAAGGTTCAACGGTGCGCGCTAATGCTGGTCGACTTATGGGATACGACGTAGCAACGGCGACTCCCCGAGAGCTTAGGACTGCGTATCACCAATGATTTCGAGTTTGACACGACTACAACACCTCCCCAACAGTCTTTACGGCTAGCGTGACGCATAGTTGGGTTCACAATCACAAAAAGAACTCCTGATGCCCTGTTAAATCTGCTTGTCCCAACTCTCTGAACATCGTAGGTGCGGGAAGCCATGCCAGGGCGGTCGCGCCATGTCAAAAAGCTACTTACTAGTTTCCAACACCACGACATGGGCCTGCCATGTATGTTTATTACAAGAATATTATTGACAGCTGAACGATACCTTAAAACCCAGCTGGGGGTACAATACGTTACATGGAAAACTTGGCAAGCGCCCAGTCCAGCACCCTCGCACAGTCACTGATGCCCCCCTCCTCGTACTCCCAGCAATATGATAGGATCTCCTTCTGCGCTAGGATGGTCCTCTTCCAGTTCTGGGGGTACACCATCCTGGTCGGCATGTTCAGGGAGGGTATGGTTTGCGCCCGCTCCGCCGCCGTCAGGATCAACGAACAAGTGACGAACCCCCTCAGTTGCAGCCAGAGACCATGGTGCGGGATTGACGATGTAGCCTGAATTCTGAATAAACAGTACTGCATCCCCCTAGAAGCAAGCTCCGCTACCCTTGTCACCATGTGTTCCGAAACCGTGATTCCTATCGAGATGGTCGAGGCCAGCCGCACAAACGGCCGGCACAGCAGTTCTCGCATCGTGAGGTACCGCCCACGAAGCATTTGGCACAATTCATCCGCCAGCGGCGCAATTTCGCCACTGGGGATCTGGAAAGAGATTGGCGGAGGCAAAGATTCGTACCAGTCAGTCAGCTGGGCATCAAAAACCTCAAAGACCTCTAGCATCCGATCTATGCCGTGCTCTGTGGGGTGCGGAGGGGACCGCTTTTGGGCTTGGACAATGCGATTCATGAGGTGCCTCGCGGAGATCTCGGCGAGATAGTAGTACCAGGATCTCTGTTCCATCATGAGCGCCTTGTTGTCGAGACTCATGACCCCGAGCGTGGGGGGGGACGGGAAGTTGTAAGGATAGTCCACACCGGCCAGGATCGAGCCGGGGAGAGAAAGCTCGAAGGCTAGCTCGCTGTCAAGGCAAATCAGTTCATGGAGGATCCAGAGCGGAAACCAAAGAGCTTACCACTCGGACTTGAAGCACGTGAAGAACAGAATCTGCTCTAGCGATAGAGACTGGGGATACTCGGGGGTCTCCGCCTTTCCAGTTTGCGCCGTCATCCTGGAGCACATTGGTGAGCCGAGATAACTGAAATGATTCGTCAAGGCGAAGATCTTACTTGGTAGTGAGCGCCGTTGTATACCAGGTGTTGCTCGCCATACTGAAACATTTCCAAGCCTGTAGGGGATCCATGTTGTACATGTGCCAGATTCTGCTGTCGTCAGCTTCCCCGGCACAGTTCAGCAAACCGCAACGGGAGTAGCCGCTGCTTACCCTGCAAGACACAAACACTGTACAGACTCCCATCCGGGCTGGCCCATGGAGAAGCCCAACCGCTTCTCCGCGACGGACCAGTACCTGGACGCCAGGTGACGGTTGGGCTCTACGGAATAGCCGCGTGGTGTCCCGCTCGGTGTCCTCTGGCCCGGCCTCTGGGATATGGCCCCGAGGGCGCAGGTAAGCGCGACCAGACATGTGGCGGCTGACCAGTCGGGCCCGTTCTCGGCAACTTGCTTCAACATCTGGCGGAGCATAGACACATCGATAACGGGATTCATGGGATGAACGTTGGCCAGGAAGAGGTCCACCAGCCTGGAGAGCTCGTAGAACTCCATGGCGGGTGGGGACCTCGGGGAGAACACCTCGCCACGTGGAGAGGCATGGCTGAAGGGATCTATCGCGAAGGGCACCGGTTTGGGAAATATCGGCCACTCGAGCACCGAGTCCAGGCCGGCAGTGTCCGAAAGCGAGGGGTGGGTCGACTTCTTGGCTCCGTCGAGGGCGCTTCCCTCTTGGCCTGAGAGAAGATGGATGTTCTCTGTGCGGCCGACCTGCACAGGCGGACTGTCTGGGTAGTCGCTGGAGTCACGGGACAGATCGCGACTCAGCTGCGGTATGGCGCGGAAGTTCTCCTCGTTCCTTTGGATGAGGTTGGTCAAGTTCTCTATCGCCCCAAGCAGACGCGGCCCAACACCTTGACATCTGTTGGTCGTCCGCACCCCATTAGTAGCAGTCCGATATAGTCCCATCCGGCTCGGTCCCAGAATGAAACGGCCCGGACATGAGCCCTGCCCACGAGGACCTGAAGGACACGAACTCACAGTGACATGGCCGGGGCCGAGTCCTCGATATAAGTACACGTGGCGCCGACTCTCCTACAGTAGCCGCAGATGGGCCGCTCGTTATCGCACTTTGTCTTGCGCCCGCGGCAGGTCTGGCAGGCGGACGACGCGCGAGACCACGTCCTCTGCTTCGGGATCCTGGGATCAGCTTGCTCGGCGTGCGCGTGATCGACGCCAGGACGGACGCCCCCGGGAGGCGAGCCGCCGGCGCCGACCATATGCCCCATGTCGGGGAGACCCCGACCGGTGTCCATCCTCATCCTCTTCGGCGGTGGGTCCATTGCGACGATGCAGTTGACCTGTTGGAACCTCGTCTTTCGGAAGCATCTCGTGTCGGGGAGAGGACGCGACGGAGTCGAGGGGGGGGAAGAGGATCTCGAGTCTAATTATTGCGCAGCACTGATCTCCCGACTCCCCCGCAGAACCGTTTCAGAAACAGACGCAATGGCCTCGGGGAGTCGTTTGGGTTCGCGTCTGCCAGCATGACGTGTGCATGTCATCAAGTCCGACCGCCGGCTGTTGAGTGGTCGGGGACCGTCCCCGGAGAACGTTCCGGGACACAGTTCTCTCGTCGGGGCCGTTACCCGTCGGTGTAGAATAACCTGCCAGCGAAGCCTCACGAACGCTCACCGAAACCCTGCAGAACTGCATGCGGCGTTAATGTGCGTTAAGTCCTAGCCCTGTTTGTGTTTGGTGTTCATCCCAGCCGACCTGTCATCCGACTCCCGAGTTCCGTCAGAGAACCATCCCGCCGGGCTACGGGTCAAACTCCTAATCAAGCTAACGAGGGCGCGAAGTTGGGGAAGAATCCACAACCCGTGGGGAAATTTGCAGACCTTTTGGGGGATAACTGGGGTAGACAAGGGCGGTGCAGCAACGAAGACCGTCCCGGCCCAAGTCACGGTCTCGACTGTGCTGCATTTCCGCATATATCTCCTGTCTCCCTCTCGTCAGATTGCCATGGCCCGGAGGTGATCCTGGCTCGGCGACTTCACTGATCCAAAAGTCAATTGCAACGGCGGCAGAGTTGTCAACAGCTTCCATTACAATCCCAGTGCGGCCCGACCACAACCAAGATGGGCTTCCCCAAGTCGAAACCTTCCAAGAAGACGGCCGGACAGGCCGTCGGGTCCGACTTGCTCGCAGTATGTCCCCAGCTGCCGATCTCTCTCTCTCTCTCTCTCTCGCACTCGCACACACACCAGACGACATGACTTGAACCCTCTGCGATGGAGAACTCTAACATCAGACTCAAGGTCCTGCCCGAAAACCCTGCACCATGGTACCGCACCAAGCACTTGCTTCTGCTCAACCTGACCCTGCTGGTCCCGATGTTCTCGTCAGCCTCGGTTGGCTTCGACGGGGCCATGATGAACGGCCTGCAGACGATTGAGCAATGGCGCGGCTACTTTGGCCACCCTAGCGCACCGATCCTCGGAACGATGAACGCGGTATATCCCATCGGCAAGATCATGGGCCTGATCCCCACGACCTGGCTGGCCGACAAGTACGGCAGAAAGGCGCCCATGTGGCTCGGCTTCTTCCTGCTCCTCCTGGGAGCCGCCCTGCAGGGCGCAAGCACCAGCCTGCCCATGTTCATCGTCTCGCGCTGGCTCCTCGGCGCGGCGACCGCCTTCATTGCGCAGCCTGCACCGATTCTCGTCACCGAGCTTGCCTACCCTACCCAGCGCGGCAAGATCAGTGCGCTTTACAATACTTTCTTTGTAAGTCGGCCTGTTATTGCCAGCTCGTTGCCCGGAGCTCTCAGCTAATGAGCACATTGCAGTTCTTTGGAGCGATCTTGGCCGCTTGGTCTACCTGTAAGCCGGACCATCACTTCCCCTGCCCCTAAATGTACATTTTCGTTAACATGGAAACTTAGACGGTACTTTCCGTCTGCCGTCGACTTGGAGTTGGAGAATCCCGTCCATCCTGCAAGGGGCGCTCCCCGCGATTCAGGTCGCGTTTTTCTACTTCGTCCCCGAGTCTCCCAGATGGCTGGTTGCCAACGGAAAGACCGAAGTGGCCCGAGAAGTTCTCATCCGCTACCATGCCGGTGGTGACGCGTCTTCGCTGCTCGTTGAGCACGAGCTGAAGGAGATTGAGGAGAATCTTCGACTCGAGATGGAGGCTTCGAAGGAATCGACTTACTTCGACCTCGTAAAGACCGCTGCCAACCGCCGACGCACGCTTATTGCCGTTATTGTTGGAATTGGAGCTCAGTGGGTCGGCAACTCAGTTGTGTCGTACTATGTAATTTTGTTTATTTTTTTTCCTTTTTCTTCTTTTATCCCCATTTTCTTTTCTCGTATTTCGCCGCGCTCTGTCTATTACCCGCCGTATAGCAGACGCCTTTCGAATTTCCTACAATTAGTATATCAAAAGGGGCAAAGACTAACTGGGTTTACAGCTCACTCTCGTGCTCAATACGGTTGGAATCACACAGACAAAAGATCAGGCGCTTATCAACGGACTCCTTCAGGTCTTCAACTGGATTGCTGCCGTCTTTGCCGGTGCCATGATGGTCGACCGCATTGGACGCCGAAAGCTCTTCCTTATTTCAACCGCCGGCATGCTCGCTTGCTACATCGTCTGGACGGTCCTTACTAGCGTCTTTACGAGGACGCGTGACGAAAAAGCCGGATACACCGTGGTGGCATTCATCTTCATCTACTACTTCTTCTACGACATCGCCTGGTCACCGCTTTTGCTGTCCTACCCGGTCGAGATCTTCCAGTACACCCTTCGTGGAAAGGGACTGAGTGTATCTCTCGGATCTACCTTTATTGGTCTGATCATTGGACAGTTCTTGAACCCCATCGGAATGGCGAACTTGGGCTGGAAGTACTACATTGTCTTCTGCTGCATCCTTTCCATTCTCTTGGTATTGATCTGGTTCCTTTTCCCAGAGACCAAGGGTCGCTCTTTGGAGCAGATTGCCGAGGTCTTCGACGGTAAGAACCATGCATTCGGCGGCCGGGGCATTGGACGGGAGAAGGACGATGAGTTTGTGGAGGTTGAAAATATTGCGGACAGGAAGGTTTAAGTAGTTCCGGCACATATCTGGTGCCTCTGTACTACGTACGCAGCTTGGGCCTCAATAAATTGACAAGTCCCCTGTTCTCAAATGAATCTTGAAAACACCAAGAGTCCTCGAATCACCGATTCAGAAAGAACATGAGCTTCGGACTGTCATTGATTATTCGACACGTGCGTCTCAAGTATTTTGCATTTCAAAAGCCAGTGTACTCCTACAAAGACATGTGGGCGTGATTATCCTAGTTTTCACCCTACATGTCATCAGTAGCATAGTTTTGCCTTAAATGCACGTTTTGAACCTAACATTTTGCGTAAGGCTCTATGGCGAGACATCAAAGACAGACGCATTAGATGGGCATGACCTCGTCCATGGAATAAGCATGCGATCAGTGACTTGGTAGCCAGGATGGCTTACAAACCAGCTTCTACGGATCTCGGATGCCAGTTTGGAGGCAGTAGTCCACTTGATAATGGGTCTTGAACAGCTCGGAACGGTCGCAAACAGAATTGGGCCACCGGCCGACGAAGCCAAGGCGGGCAACACGCGGCTTAGCTTTCGCTTCCGACAGCAACAAGTGTCTTCGTCGTGGTAGGCATACTTATATGCGCATACGGAGACTCGTTGCAGCGGCAAGTTATTCCGAGGCATTGATCCACCCCATGTGCTGGAAAATGCCGTCATCCTTCTCGGGTTCGTGTCTCTGCGGCGGAATCCAGCTCTCGATTTCGTCGCGTCCGGTCACTGTCTTCTCCTGCTTCTGCAACCACTGCAGTAAGGCCGCTGGCGGCACACACCAAGTTGTAAGGCAATCGGTAGCCACAGAGTTACAGCTCAGCTGATTGTTTGCCCCAGATCGCCAAGTTCGAGAACAGATCCGTGGCGACAATAGCCGGCGCAGACCTCGTATCAAGCTTCACGCTCGTCGACACATCAAGCGGTTCTCCAAAGGAAAAGGCGTTCTGTCGCACGTGCGGGACACCACTCTGGACGACCCCCGCATCGGCCAAGGGGCAGTTTCTCCTCATCAGGACGAGTCTCCTGGACGGCGGGTGCGTAATCCACCTCTCGGGATAGGCCAATTGAGGCTCACCGCTGACAAGCTTCGGATACAGGAACAGCCTGCAGCCAACGTCGGAAATATTTGTGGCGTGTCGGCCCCCTTGGCAGCATGCGGTGGATGGAGCTGTTCAATGGGAGGGGATGCGAAGATAAGCAGAAAGCGTGGAGACCGGAGAGAGCTTCCGCGCCCCGGACATGACTCGGACAACTCCCGAAGAGCCAATGTGAACAAATCAGAGACTGTTCCGCTTTCCGTGCTCCGCCAGGGTCTTTTCCAAGCCCACTCTCCCTTTTCTTCAAGTTTCTTCAAGTGAGCTCGGAACTCGGTGGTGTCAGACAGAGACTCAACTTTCTCCATCCAAACATTCCAGCCCCCCAAACTCTGCCCATTCTCCGCAAATCTCATATCTTGCCCCGACCACTGGCTGTCCGAGATCCATGACCTGATTCTGGACTCCAGCAAGAGCTCTCCTGCGTTCCGAGACAGTGTCCCTTCCGAACTTGCTCCTTGCCTGGGGAGGGGGCCAGCACTCTCCCCCCACGGCCGGCCGACCGACCGGAAGGATGGAGAAAACAATGGAGCCCAAGCCGAAGCGAATCAAGATCGATGTGGCATGCGAGGCGTGTCGGAGGAGGAAAGTCAAATGCGATGGGGCGCGCCCAGGTGAGTTGTCGGTCAGCGGTCTTGTCCTTACGGCGGTCGGGGGCCTGTCTCCGAGAGTCTTGGCTTGTGGCCCGGAAGCGGTCATCGTGCGAAGAATGCTCCTAGAATGTTTCACATGATGTGTACCAATGAAGCAAGATCGTGCTGCTTTGGAATTTACGCGCCAGGGCTAACTCCAGTATGCAGCATGCGGGAACTGCTGCAAAAGGACAGACCTGAGAAACGGCTGTGCTTACAGCTCCGAACCGGAGAAGCCGGTTGCGAGGGACAAGACGGCGGACGGCGGCTCGGACAACCCCGAGAGGGCGGCGCTGTCCAAGATCATCCACACGCCCGAAGCCAGCTTTGCGCAACCTCTCATGCCTCCCGCGCCGCGACCCAATGCGACGCCCAAGTCGACGACATCGTCCGGACCAGATCTGACGAGACGCGGCCGGATGGATCGCCATCCCATCACTCCTTCTGATGCCAGCCCTTCCGTCATTGAGTCGACAGCCGTCGATTCGATGACTGCCGTCCGGGAAGACGGAGTTGTGACTGGCGAGTATTTCGGGAGTAGCAGTGCAGGCTCCTTTACAAACCAGATCAAGGCCGCCATCGATGCACGACTTGGCTCGGCGACGGAGACCAGAGGTGTGAGAAGCTCACTTTTTCGATCATCTCTGCCGTTGAATGGCGCGGGCCCCGGTGGACAGGCTGACTATGTCCTTCCGGCCCGTAAGCAAGCTGACCATTTGATGGATCTCTACTGGTACTACGTCGATCCCTTGTATCCATTCCTAGACCGGCAGCGGTTTGAGCATTCATACCGCGCCCTGTTTGCTGGCACGTCACTCGATGCTGACGAGAGGATATTCGTGAGCATTCTCAACATCATCTTTGCGCTCTCCACGCAGTTGATAGAGTCTATGCCACCCGAGCAACGAGATTCCTCCAGCCAAGGATATTTCACACGGGCCCAGGATCTTTTACAACTTAGTCTCTGGGACACTGGCTCCATTGAACTCATTCAGTGTCTGTTGATCATGAGCCAGTATCTTCAAAGTACAAACAACCCTCACCAGACATGGATGATTGTGGGATCTTCGGTGCGAATAGCCCAGGGCTTGGGTCTTCACCTACCAGAAACCGCCCTGGAACTCTCAAGTGAGCCTGAGAGGGACCTGGTCAGGCGGATATGGCATGGCTGTATTCTGATGGATAGGTGAGTCGAGTAACTTGATGAAGATGAGACAGCGCAACTTACGCTCTCGGAGTAGAATGATTGCCATCACCCATGGACGCCCAGCTATGATTTCAGACCAACTCGCTTCAAGCGTAGTTCTCCCCTCCATCCCGGACTCGAATGCCCAAGGCGAAAGCGCCGTCCAACTACTTCGCCTCAGGTATCAGGGATTCTTCGTCAAGTCCCTGGAATTGTACGAAGTCATCAACCAAGCGGTGCTGGCATTCTACACAACCTCGGGGCTGAAGTCGCCAACGACGTCGAACCAGCTGGGCCAACGTTCCCAAGACCGACATGAGCTGGACCTCGGAGTCGCCCTACAACTTGACCAGCAACTCACGAAATGGGAGAAGACCTTGCCCAGCTTCTTGACCACGGCTGAGCCGGAGACACAGTTGGACGAAGTCTTCAGGAGACAGGCCGTCATTCTCCGAATAAGGTGAGCTAGTCGCACTACGATGCCAAAGCGATTGAACGTTCTGACTCCACCAAGGCTCCTCCATGCTCGCATGCTCCTCCTCCGACCAATGCTCGCTCGCTTCTGTCTGTCTCACTGCCCAGAATCATCTCAGACTCACGATGATCTCTCGTCCCGTGTTATGCAGCAGTGCGCGCTGGTGTGCGTTGAAGCGGCACAAAGTCTCATCTCCGTCATTGTGCAATTCCAACGACACGACGGAACGCTTGGGCTCCTCCCTGCCTGGTGGTACCGCGTTTTCTATATCTACACAGCCGCCACCGTTCTCATCGCTGCGAGGCTTCGACCGGCTGTCTTCTCATCGCTCGACATTTCTCGGTCATGGAACCAGGCAATGGCTCTTCTACATGACCACGAAAACCTCGGACCCTCTCCGCGAAGATGTGCGGCAGCACTTCAAATATTGTCGACAAAGATGTTCCAGGAACAGCCTCAGTCGGCGGCGCTGTCAAACTCGGACACTAACGCGGCGGTTTCGAATATCCCCAATGAGCAGGAGACCTTCGACATGCCCTTCCCGTATCTCGCACAGGACGCAGCATTCGATATGGACGCGATATCCTTCGACGTTAATGATTTTTCTTGGCTGAACAGCATGCCCGGAAGTCTCTAATTGGGTCATAAACTCATTATGTACAATGCATCTCCAAAACTACCCGGCTTTACGGCCGCTGTGTCCACCAACATGTCTTAACCAAAGCGTTCTTTTCTTGGCTTCGCATCGTTACTCAAAGACCATCCTGTTCTTCACGCCGCCCAACTTGCTTATCCTCACCTCCACGACGTCTCCGTCGTTAAGATACTTGGGAGGCTTCATGCCCATAGCAACTCCAGACGGTGTGCCAGTCAGGATAACAGTTCCAGGTTCCAACGTCGTGCCTTGACTGCAGAAGCTGACAATCTCCTCCACTCCAAACAGCAAGTCCCCGGTGCTTTCGTGCTGCCTCTCCTCTCCGTTCACAAAAGTCTGAAGAAGGAGGTCGCTAGCGTTGCCAACGACGGCGGGGGAGACCAGCAACGGGCTCAACGGCGCGAACTTGTCGAATCCCTTGCTGAAGCACCATTGGGGAACGCTGCCGGCTTTGGCCGGGTCTCTTTGCCAGGCTCTCGCCGAGACGTCGTTTGCGGTGAGGTAGCCGGCGACGTACTCCAGAGCCTTCTCCTTGGGGACGTTCTTTGCCGCCTTGCCAATCACGAAAGCCTAACATTGTCAGATGCGGCCTTCAGACACAGCCAGGGGACTTACCAGCTCGCCCTCGTAATCGACAGTGCCGTCCTGTGCAACCTTGGGAATAGGCACATCTTCATTCCACGCAGCAACAGACGTCGCAGGCTTGATGAAGACTGAGGGGTAAGGCGGAGGTGTCCTGCCACCTTCCTTGACTGTGGATGTAGTTAGGTACCAATATCAGGGCTAGTCGGTACGAACGATGGAACTTACTGTGCTTGACATAGTTAAGACCGATGCACCGAATAATCGGAACATCCTTAGGCGCCAGAAGAGGTCGCAGAGCCTTGACGTGAACACGCTCACCCTTGGTCAGGGGTGCGACGGGACTGGCGCCATCAAAAACAACGGCCCACAGATCACTCTTCTCGAGACGTTCCGTGAGCTCCGTCTCGTTCTGGATCTCGGGCTCGCCAAAGTGCTCGACGTCGTTGTCGTCAACGAAGCGGATGAGACGGTTCCACGACATGATGGGCGAATGTGTAACTGAAAATAGAATCGGTTCTATTTTGACAAACAAATGACGATGCACAGTTCCGGGAGGTTTGGATAAACTTGGCTCTTTAAGGCGCGTGTCTCCGAGATGATGCAAGTCACCCCCTTACGGGTCCCTCGCTGGGGTCCTTTCCGGGGTGGGCCAATGAGGGTTCGTTCCGGTCGGGATGGTCGGGGAGATGTGCGACGCATCGGAACTCGGAATGGCATCAACTGGCCTGCACCGGACCCGTCCCGCGTGGCGCCGTTCCGCGGGATAGCTGCGGGCAGGGGGCGTGGACAATCCGGGGATAACGGGGGAGGGCTTCTTGATAACCTCCTTCTCTAGTCTCTCCGACGCCCAACTTCATCCCGCCAACAGCCGCCTCTTCGACCGAGTATATCCAGCCTCATCCTGACGACATCGCCGCCACTCCACACACCATTGATCTCAGCTTCGCGACTCCATATCAAAGATTCCGCTCAGCTTCACGCCAGATCCGTCAACATGGACTCCCCTCACGCGGACGACCAGCAGGCCAAGGCCATGTCCGACTACCTGCAGCAGCTCCCCGCACAGCATCTGGAGCCGCTGTGGTCCCAGATGAACGTGATGGTTCCTCCCACACCAGCCCCTGTCGCGAAGCCTCACATCTGGAAGTACGCGGACAACCTCCCTCTTCTTCACAAGGCCGCCGAGATGGTCGGCGAGAAGCAGGCAGAGAGGAGAGTGCTGATGTTGGTGAACCCCAACATGCGTATGTGTCCCAAGGTTAAACTTCGCCGTGTTGCATGATGCTTATATGACGTAGAGTCCCCTTACACCACCGACACTATCTACGGCGGTCTTCAGATCGTCAATCCCGGAGAGACGGCGCCTGCTCACCGCCACATTGCTTTCGCCCTCAGATTCATTATTGATGGCGAGGGCTTTACGGCCGTTGAGGGTAAGAAGATGCCTCTTAAACGCGGCGATGTCGTCGTCACACCGACATGGCACTGGCACGACCACGGCAACGAGAGCAACGCCCCTGTCATTTGGCTCGATGCCCTCAACCTGCCCCTTTTCAGGTTCACCCCTGTTCACTTTGCGGAACAGTACCACGAGAGCCGCTACCCCAGCGTGTAAGTCAGCTTCCTGCTTGAAGAACAACAAGTACACAAGAGCTGACCTGCAAAGTCTCACTGAGGACTGTGAATGGAGACACCCCTGGGAAAAGGCCGAGGCCGAACTCAAGAAGCAGGAAGGGCCTTACGCCATCTACCACTACACCAGCCATGGCAAGCCTCTATCGCCCATTCTCGGTGCTCAGGCCGAGCGTATTGACGGAAATCACACGACTAAGGAGGTGCGCGAGCAGGCCTCGTTCCTCTACCACTGCTACGAGGGTCAGGGACAGACTATTGTTGAGCCTCCGTCTGGGCCTCGTGTCATTTTCAAGTGGTCTGCACGGGATACCTTCGCTGTTCCCGCCTGGTCAAAGATCCAGCACATCAATGACCTGTCAACAACGGCTTACCTCGTCGCGGTCAGCGACAGACCGCTGTTGAGCAGCATTGGTCTGATCAAGCCAGAGGCTTAAAATGAAGTTTATGAATGAGTTCCAAAGATGTACAGGCTTCGAGGGCTTATAACGAGGACCGGTGAGGCCATCACGACTGAGTGCATGTAAAACTTAAGTTAGTAATAAGTCGAGATATATTACAAAATGATGGGCGGTTTTTTGAATACTCACATCTAGCACCAAGGAAGCGTGAGTCGCATTTGAAGCTTGCGAAATTGGTGACCTCGGACCATATTGGCACCTTCTCGGGGGACAGTCCGGGGAAGCCGGAATGGTTTCCGAAGATGGATCATCAGCCTTGCCCGATGGCTACCTGACTACAAGTTTTGGTTGGGCAAGCAACTTATAAAAAAGTAAAACTGTTTCATTCTTCTACTAAGAGGACAGATGTGCTAGTCATGGAAACAAAGTTAGCCTTAGAACTTTGATTCAAACTTTCGTATCTTCATACCCCACGCTTGGCGCGCCTCACCTATCTGGCTCCCCGAATAGGTATGTAAAAGCAAGGACTTCTCTCAAAGTCAAACTCCGCTGATGGAGGCTATATCGACTCATCATTCTGTGTCACAGTCGCTACCATGTCACAAGATAAGGCAACAACCAAAGCCCTACTACGATGCATCTTCACGATGTTGAGTACGCTGATATCTCTTTCCTTGTCCTCACCTAGTGTGTCCGGTCTAGACTGGCCGACAGACCGGGCCTTGCCGTTATTCCCAGAGATTGCAAAAGATATTGAGTATGCCAAGATCACCGCGCTTTCCGGGGACGAACAGATCCTTTTGGTCTCTCTGCAAGGGCTTGTCAACCGGCGCCGGCCACGCTTGTACCTCTATTGGTCACCAGACTCTACTTCGTCGGACGACATAATAAACGAAGCATGGCTGCGGCAACTCGAAGCTCAGGGTTGTCAAACTGCCGATATCACCAGTACGCCGTTCCAGCTCGTCGAAAAATACAAGTCTGAAATTCGCGGTGCCATTATTTACGATATGAAGTTACCAGATACAATCAACCTGGCTTCTACATTAGCGGGAATTTCCAGTGCTGTTATGGCAACGCAGGAGCTGGCACAACGCTTCAATATCCCTGTCATTGAAGATCTCCGAGGTCGATTCAAAGACAAGTATGAACTGTACGAACACGCTTCCCGGAATGTATGGCCCAACGTCACCGATCGCCTCGTGACGGCGATCAAACCTGTCGCGACAGTATTATACGCCAACAGGACTTGGGATACGCTCCTGAAGGCCAATTCCTCCGTCATTGATGGTTCCAATAACGGCACATACAAAATCGATCTGTCCCGATTTGTCGACCGCAGCAAGACCATTTTCGTCAACATCACGGACGCTTTCCCGTCAGATGGCTACGGTCCTTCAGTATACCATGTCAAAGTGACAGGAAACGGAAACCGGACTATAGCCGACTTTCGGCCTGGCTCTGAAGCGGAAGACTCTTTCCTCTTCGATGACGGCGGTTCACACTTGGCTGACTATCCAGGAGGCTGGCGGTTCGCAGACGGCACGTCTGCAATGATCTACAAATTTGACTATCCGCCCGAGACCACTAAATTGATATTGACTTTGTCAATGTGGAATCAATTCCAAGTTTCGGCAACAGTATCGCAGCCCGGTTATCAGAAGGTGAACTCGATATTCCGGGACTACATTGTCAGCATGGCAGCCCCGTGTATTTGGTTGGACAGCAATAGACCACGCGAGGCAGCACTTCTCGACAAAGTTCTAAGCCAGTTCCAACCGAATGCAGCTTACCTCGGATGGTTTCCTAATGGGGACGAAATGTCGGGTGTTACGCAACTGGCAAAGAACGGCATATACGTGGCTGCCACGGACTTTTACTTCAACCCAACCATATTCAGTGCATCCAGGACCAGGAATCAACCTGAACAACTTCCACTGAGAGAACCCATGTGGCGCCCTCCTCCGAGGAGAAATGCAAGAGTCTTCTTGTGCCTCGTCTACCTTGAAGGAGATAACATACAATATGACCAGCGCAGCATGTTCACACACTGGAATGATTCTGCCAGAGGGTCCGTTCCCTTGGGCTGGACTATCAGCCCACTACTGCGGGACATTGGGCCTGGAATCTTGTCTTACTATCAGAAGACGTCAACCGAGAACGATCTGCTCATCGCGGGGCCTGATGGTGCAGGCTACACCTATCCAGGGGTTTGGCCCAAAAGAGCCCTGTCTGCTTTCCTATCTCAAAGTGGAGAATACATGCGTGCCACCCAAACAGACAAAGTGCTGTTTGTTTACGATCGTATTAATTCCACCGACAACCCGCTGACGCCCAAGCTTACTATTTCCTTTCGTGATGCGGTGGGCAGAAACAGGCTTCGTGGGATATTGTATGGGTCATTCGTCTCTACGGTAGAGACGCTCCAAGTCAATGTGACTGAAGGATTCCCAGTAACGAACGTGGTGGGCATAGGGAATGAAGACAGTGGCGCCGCGACGCTGCGGAACATCTCGGATCATTGGAGGGGTCGCGGTCCACTGTTCGTCGCGGGCGCTCTCAGTGCCTTTGACATGACGCCGGCAAGCGTTAGTCGCATGGTCAAGCAGCTAGGGCCTGAATTTGAGGTTGTGAGACCTGATACGTGGTTCGAGCTGTTGAGACGGAGAGAAAGACCGCCCGGCCCTGGTTAAGGCTACGTGTAGTGTCCCACTTTGAGGTGGCGTACCTTTCTTCCAATCCCACAACACTATGAGAGTATTATATAAATTTGACAGCGGGTTAGAGTTTTGAACGTAAGAGTGAATTGAAGGTCAATCACATTCTTACGAAGCCTGGCCTAGCTCTTGTCAACCTCTCCGGCAGGAATGAATGGAAGTTGACGAATGACGTATGCGTTCCGAGAGATACAGGAGCTGATGAATGAGAGCAACCACATTTCTGATATTATTGATACTGCGCCTTTATTCGTTCACTGGAGGCAACATATCAACGTATTTCCCCTCCAGATCATGATATGTGTCACCGGGACATAGCTCAAGGTGTTGTGGACTTCTGCAACTTGGCGAAAGCTGTTTCAATTATTGACAAAGCCAGAGTTGCGACATTTGGCGTCTCGGGCCGTCAACGATTCGTGATCTGACTATGAGAGGATCAGTGGGAGCCAGTGTGAGCTTCAAATAGGCAACTTTATCCAGGACATTGAACTCCCGCAGCATCTGATCACTATTTCAACTATTCAAGACTGTCTCCGTTCTTCGAACAGTTCAATTGCACCCGTCAATCCTGTCTAGTCTCGGGTATTCAACTACCTAGTTATAGTCTACATGTAGTGGTGCCATCTGGGCTATTCAGACAAAAATGACAGCCGCAGCATCATGCTCAAGGTTAAAGACGTGGAGCGATGTTCCGGGGTAGGTCGCCAGGCCACAGGCTCTGGTGACAGTGTGTGGGCTGGTATTAATAGAATTTGATCTGTTTGATTTCACGAAAATATTGCAACATGAGCTCGTGAGCTTTCTCCTTCTCAGCGTGTCGCGGGGAATGCGTGGCTCAGCCGTACTACGCCACGTGTGGCACTGTCCGTGCGTTCCCTGAAGGGCTTACTAAGCGATTAGCCGCTTAGCTTATATCCGCCGGAGAGGGGATTATTCCCTCTTCCTAATTCAACCACTTTTCTACATATAAGGGCCTCACCCACCTTCGGTGCCTCGTCACACAGCGGCTAAAAGCTGTTGAATCAAGCCGCAAGACGATCAACATAAGTCGTTTAAGTATCTTGAATGGCTCTCGCAGATCCCTCAAGAACCATTCACAAAAAGACGAAGGTTGAGTTCAGATGATCGTCAAAGCACTGCGAATTCGCGAACGGATCGCGACTTGCCTTGGCCCCCCATTATTCGATTACAGATTAGCCCATTTCTCACACGGGAAGTTTTTGCCATAGTTTGACTCATTCGGATTTCACCCCACATTGACTTTCCTCGTGCACGTCCAGTTCAACATCGAGGCTCCCTTCGGGCCATCCCTGTTTCAACTCATCTTTGCCATCCGCACCCTGCCCAAAGCTGACACTCTAAAGTTCGCACCACATGACCCTTGGATTCAGCGCAGGGAAGTACCGTACGAACCAGTGAACGGAAGAGTGTTGAATCATTGACAAGGAATATGCTTCTTCTGCCACAAAGTTGCACTACGAATCGCCTACGAAGTGCCAAGAGAAAGCGGCCCAACTGCGGCCTTTGACTCCGAAGCCTTTCTCATGTTGGGAAACGAACGATTTGGGAATTTATGTTCCGAGATCAGGGGATCCTCGGACTTGGAAAAGTAAACGATTTTTCATTTCATGGCGCTATCTGGTACGCAACGAGCAAGAGACTTTCACCCAGTCATGACACGGAGGCATTGAAAGAACTCATCAGCACTAGAGCAACTAAACTATCACCAGTGACATGGCACGTGGCACAGAAGCCAACTCCTCCATCTCAGAAACCCACGCGATACCGGAAAAAGATGTCTCGAAAGATCCAATCAACCACTCCCCGAAGCACGGTCTCCAGGTCAAGATCTCACATCCGGATTCATGTTTCGATGTAACTCTATTATGGTAGGACACCCTGTCAGACATCCGTGCTTGACGAGGGGCACGCGCCATGACATAGCTCCTAGTGCCGCATTGCCCAGTTTCGACACCAAAGTCCGATAGTAGCCAGTGCGATCCCGGGGACTTGACCCAAACCCCGGCAGCAGGGCGGACAATAAGACCACCCTAGAGCCCGCAATCTCTAGCCAGATCCTTGATTTCGGGAATACGTCGCATCCCATTTCTCGACTTCGGCGGGCTAAATGGCTCCCTCTTCGGGCTCGACGACCACATGGCGGACAAAAGTGCAGAGATCATCGCAGTGGCCGCGCTGTTTCTGTTTTTGACGTGGATTGCGGTCAGCCTGCGGCTCTACTGCCGGACGTTCCTCGTTCGGTCTGTCGGGAACGATGACAAGGTTATGGCCATCCTCCTGGTAAGTATCGAGTTAGTCGTTCTAAATGCTCAGACCCCCATAATAACATGAGTAACTCGAGGTTCTTTTCACGGTCTATCTAAGTCTCCAGATCTACGGCGGAACGCGAGGTATCGGAGTGTTGGACAGCGAGCTGAGCCCACAGAGACGACGAGAATCCTTACTAGTAAGCCTTGTTGATGGGTCGCGGGATCCATGTTGCCATGTAGGCTTGACGGCGGCACTTGCTAATCGATCACGGTAGCTGTGGTGGATCCTCGAGATCCTCAACGTCTGTTCGACATGTCTTTTGAAGATTTCCGTCGGCTATTTCCTACTGCGAGTTGCGATCGATCGACCGCATATCTGGACCATCTGGATTCTGATGGCGGGGACTGTGATTTTCGGAACGACGTACCTCCTCATGGTCGCATTTCAGTGCCGGCCAGTTCCTACCTACTGGGACCAAGGGCCGAGAACTCCGGGGAACTGCTGGCCGCGACAAGTCATCCTAATCATGACGATTGCGGCAACGGTCATCAACACGAGCGCCGACTTCATTTTTGGCACACTCCCCTGGTTCATTGTCCGATCCATGAACCTGCCAATGGGGACCAAAATTGTTGTTGTTTGCATCCTCGGACTAGCCGCAATGTAACGTCAAAATGCCACCATAATTGTGACGCAGACGTACTGACTACCTGGGCTGCAGCGGAAGTACGGCGACCATCGTACGGGCTTTCTACATCCCCACGCTGTTAGACGGGGACAACTTTCTCTGTGAGCACAACTTCACCATGGAAGTATGGTAAAGCAACTAATCAAAATGGCTACTAGATAAAACGACGAACTTCGCCCTTTGGAGCACCGTCGAGCCGGGGGTGGGCATCGTCGCAGCTTCAATTGCCACCCTCAGACCTCTCTACCACCTCGTACTGCACAAGATGGGCCATTCCGACAGCGGAATCAGGAGGGACATTTGGCGGCAGCGCCAGCAAGCCCGGCGAAATCAGACGAGCCGACAGGTCCGGGCTGCGCACAATCTCGACGTGGAAAACGCACCACAGGACTCGTACATCACGAACCCTCAAGGGGTTCTCGAGATCAACCCGCCGACACAGCCTCAACTCAGCAAAAACACGGATTCGACGATCAAATCACGAACGACGGAAGAAACTAATACCCAGCTAATGATGAATACGATTGAAACGGACGAAACGGCCGGTCACCCGCGGCTGACCATGATGGAATTCCCGTCTGCGCTAAGATTAAGCGACGACTTCCGGCGTACCATGGAGCGGCCACCGGAGGAATGGCTAGCTATTATACGGGTGCGTTGGGTTACTGTTGGAAGTCTCGTGATCCAAGCTAATAGAGCACTGTCAGGCCGACGCGGAAAACGAAGAACGCGCGAGAAGAGAGCAGGAAGCGAGGGAAAGACGAGACGGTCTGCTGTCATATCAACCCAGCTGGTGGCCGCAGATTTCCCCTCCCACTTGGCGACAAGCTTTACGAAACCAGAGGAGTCAACACAGTCTTACCGGTCTCCAACGCGCCAGGAGCAACAGAAGCCAAGATCACCGAGCGAGAAATGATGAGGGATGAATCTACTTTGCGGCGGGAACGACTTGGCGCATGAACGAAACCAACCATATACCCTATAGATTTAGTATGATTTATAACGGCCTGTGCTTCGAAATTGTATCAACGATGGCTAGATCTGGCTTGTGAGCACCTTTCCGACGGGTGGCGAGACTCATGTGCTAGAGATCTACAGGACCTGTGAATACTGAAAACTGCATGCCACCAAAACGGTGCAGACACCGTCCTTCGACATTGCGAATCTGAAACGCGCAAATCATGCCGATGACAGCCTTATTTTGCGGTGTTGTCACAGCCGTAGGATCTCACGTCGCGTGGAATGCGCGGAAGACGCGGCACGATCAGCCGCAGCATGGACACGGTTTGGGGAAGCCCATCTACTAGATGGAGGTCGTCTGAGACCAGGAGCTAAGGGACAACGGAATGAGGCGTTTTAATCTTTCTCCATGATATAATGTGGCTGATCTACGTGTCGACTTTGGAATGCAAACACACGATATGCACGCCAGCTGCCCATCGTTCCAGTGAGATGTGGAAGCAGAACAAATCAAAAAGCTGCATTGCCTCGAAATGTTGGCCATTGGGGACAGCCACTAGTCATGTCTTAGTTCAGCTTGGCGGTCTTAACAGCTAGAGTGATCTTCAAGGGAAGCCGCTAACGTAGTTCTTCAGTTCAGCTATTCGAGCTACGGCTTGCGATCTATGGTTCTCTTCAATCGTCGCTTCTCTGTCTCGTGTAGAAACTTCTGCCGTCTTCCTCGTCATTGACCGCTTCATGTGTTGATGATCTCGAGTGACACTTCAGCAGTACGGAAATTGAAGTTGTAACAGGCATTGAACAAGTCCTGTCACGCCAATATTAAAAAGAATGAAGTCGAATTTGCTCCATCCCCTGGCCCTGGCCTCGGCTGTTGCCAGCATCACCATCACACCCGGAGCAATCGACAACGTCATCACGAAGAACGCACTCATCGCCTCGGCTCTCAAGGATCCCCGGCTCGTAGTCCTGAACTCCACCCTGACCGTCCCTACCAGCGGAGCATACGAAGCCGTGGGGACGTTCACAGACGGCCCCGCCGGACTGGACTCCGGCGCCATCCTGACGAACGGGAAAGCAGCCGATGCCGCGGCCGGGGCCACCCAGAGCCCGAGCACCGAGTGGGGCGGCAATCCGACCCCGAACGGCCTTTGCCCCGTCGCGCCGGGATTTGATGCTTCCCAGCTCGACCTGACGATTGTCATCCCGCCTGGCATCGGGGCGTTGCGGGTCAACTGGCTGGTTGCGACCAACGAACCGTAAGTCGATTCATCTCGCCTTCCCGACCCTTGGCTCGTGGTACTGAACGTGAGAAAAGCACCGGCCGTATCGGGAAGCAGGACGGAGCGCAGATCCTGCTGTCAGGCAATACCCCCGTTCCCCAGAGCGTGATCGTCCCGAGGGCGTATTTCCCCTCGACCCCGGGTTCATCCCTTGGTCTGTCCTATACGACCACGACGGGAGTCCTCACCTTCGATATCCCTGTGGAACCCGGGACAATGGAATACACCTTTATTGTTTGTGATTATGGAGATCGTGCGGTGGACTCGGCCGTGTTGTTCAATTTTGCCGGCGTGCCTTCGCCGACGAACGGCCCATCTCCAATGCCCACGACCTCGTCTGCAGCTATGTCTTCGTCTAAAGGTTCGTTCCTGTCAAACTTAAGGAAACCCCCAGGCAGACTTTGCTGACATGAACAGCTTCTTGCGGCGGACCCCGACGTCGCCCGCTTCGTGTGTGAAAGGTCTCCTGGCACCACTGGCTATGCCACTGCGAGTGGGAGGTGGACTGGATAGAGGATATGGACTGGATAGAGGATATGGACTTGATAGAGGATATGGACTGGAGTTCTCATGGCTGATCTTTGCTGCCGAGGGTAAGGGACTCCCCCTCAATGTCAAGTATGCAAGATGCAACAATCCAAGTGCGCCTGGCTGCCCATCTATATCTTGATAGTTCTTAGCTGCTGGAGTATCATCCACGGCAGTCCCACTGTGTCTTTACTTAACGACAATACATCTGCCTCATGGTGTCCATAAAGCATCTCAGGATTGACACATGTAAGCACGCCACCATAATCCTTCACTCCTTGGACGAGGACGTAGCCAGCAAGGATTCTCATGACACGCCTTGGGTGTCTGCAGCAGCGTACGACTGAACCCAAGGTGTATTAGGAGGCGAGCCATCGTCATTGTCTTCGTCATAGCTCGCGATGAGGCTGGGGCCTCGCAGTCTCCAGTCATCCCGTCCCACGTCTCTCGCCACATGTCCTTTCACCAGCGTACCTGACCTGTGGCTTGCCAGGTTCGTTTTCACAAGCCATTAGATCATCTACGCTACTTCCTGTTAATCATTCCTTGGCGAATCCTGGATCAAGGCCCAGCAGTCGGAAGCTGCCCCTTCTTCACCACCACGTAGTGAGTCCCATTCACCTTGCGAAACCTCCACCGCCCTATCACCTGCTTCCGCGCAGGCAGAACCATCTTGATCCTCAGCATGGTCAGCTTCGGAAACGGCACGCCCCCATCCTCAGACATGTCCTCCAGCTCGTCCAGAAAGTCCAGCTGGTCGACCCTGTACAGCTCCTCCGTCTCCGGGTCACACACACCCTCGAACCTCTCATCATCCACATCATACATCTCAACCTCGAGCACCCTCAGCTCCGGGAAATAACCCTTCAAGATCCCAAACTGCAGCCGCCAGGGCCCCTTCTCCCCCCCATCGAACCCGGCATACTGCCCATACACGACCACGCGGCGCATCCTCGCCCGCAGGTCCGCGGGCATCGCCCACTCCAGTTGACTTCGAAAGGCGCCGCCGTCCCCCCGGCGGCGGCGACGGGTCCCCGTGGTCACCACGGGCCCGGCCCCTCGAAAGTCGTCCAGGAACCTGTGCTTGGCCACCAGCATGCCCCCGTCCCAGCCCACGCAAGCGACGTCCCGTGCGGGGCTGAAGGGGAAGGCCAGCGGGTCCGGCGCGCCGAAGACGCTCGTGGCGAGAGCCCTCGTCTCCCGGCTGACGGCGTACAGGGCCACGTCGCGCCACGTCCTGACGCGGTCCGAGGAGAAGCGCGCCTGCGGGCCCGCGTTCCAGCCCTCGTCGACCTCTACGCTGCCCTCGACCTCGACGGGGTCGACGCTGAGGAGGAGGATCGCGTCGCGCAGCTCTTTGGGGAAGTCGGGGAAGAGGCGGAATGCGGGCGTCCCCTTTGCGGTATCCGGCTCAGGGGAGGCGACGCGGGCTGAGGACTTGAAGGAGGTGTCCTCGAGCTCGGCGAACCTGGCCGGGTGGTGGGGGACGCAACGAAGGTGCTTCCGGGCCTGGAGGATGATGCCGTGCCAGTCGTGGCGGTTCGACTGGGTGATGGGGATCTCGAGGTCCTCCCTGAGGGGGGCGAAGGGCTCGCGCCCGTCAGCAGCGGCGGCGGCCGCCATGGTTCGATGAGGAGGACAAGAATATCTAAACACAGTATGCGCGAGTCGTAGGTCGTCGGACGATGCCGTTTGGAGGCAAGGGGTGGCGCCGCGATAGGGAGCTGGTGCTGACGAGCGTTGGTAATCGTGGCTTCTCGAGGCGTTTGAGAGGGCGCTCGCTGTTGCGGTTCGAGGTCGCAGAAGGAAAGTTTCGTAAGATGCTCATCCTCAAGAGGCGGTCGCCCGTCGGATGATGCCTGAATGTTGACCGCATCATGGCCGTTTGTGGGGTCGAAGGATCACACCAAGGATTCTTCATTAAGGATTGCCTGTTGGTCATCCTCAGAGCCCCCTTCGTCAGCCAAGAAGGCAGATGAGCCCCCCCATGGCGAGTCGTCGCCGTAGACGCCCACGATGCTGGGACCCTCCCTAATCCCGAGGAGGGCAAATTTGCCCATCATCGTGGCGTTCCCCAAGGCGCCCAACACCGCGGTCAATGCAGCAACCGCAAGATTGCCCCCTCATTTCAGCCCCCAGTAAGCGACCTACGCCCGGCCGGGGCTAGACCTCGTCGCGATGGCTTCTCTGGCGCCTTCCATGCTGATGTCATGCCGGCAGATAGTTAGCGCCGTCGTTGAGTCAATCCGACAGAGCGGTTCCGACGGCGCGCGTTGGACGTGGGATAGCGTGGCCAGACCGGTCGACGTGAGAGGCAAAGGGGGGCTCGAATCCTCACGGCAACGCCCCGGATCACGAGCATGGCTATCCATCCGTACGCTCTCGCTGATTACCGCGGCATACACTAAATCGCAAAATGTCGAGGGACGTCTCGGTACCTCAAGACTTCCGAGAACGGGAAAAGAGCTGCCCGACCTTCCAGAGAACCGTTTCACTCAGCATAGCTCTCCCATCCCTGGCATCGAGGATAGCCGCCGCGTTTCCGGCTGATTTCGTTTCTCCAAGGTCAGACGGCCAAGGATTCCCCCAGATGGATCGTGCATCAGGATTTCAAAAGTTCTCGGGTGTGAGTGTCGTCTCGAACAGCTGAAAAGAAAAACCCATCAACGGTTCGCCCGTGGTTCATAGACAAAAGGCAAGGGTAACGTGGTCAAAGTGATACAGGTACCAGAAACCCAATCCCCCCCTGTCGTTTCTGCCGATAAAAAAAGGAAAAAAGGAAAAAAGACCTCGGAGATTGAGGCTTAACGCAGGGGCGACTCCAAACTTTCAGCTGATTGCATGGTGAGGGGCCACTCGGACGTTTTCGACCGTGGTGCTATCAGGATGTGGAGGAATGGATGGGGTGCATGCACGCCAGAGGAGGACGCCAGGGACGCCAGAGGAGGAGCACGATGGAGCAAATGGATGTAGAGCAGGATTTGGTGGTAAGATTTTAAAGTAAGATTTTGAATGTTCTCTTCGTCAGAGTCTAACTTGATTTTGTGGTTGATCCCATAAATATGTACTAAGAAATAAGAAGGCGGAATCTAGTCCGCTGGGTATCCCTATGCTAATCCGTGATGATGGCCTTCCTCCCAATGTTCATCCATGTATCTCCCTCCTAAATTTTGAAACCCCCCTCCGTGTATCCGTATAGTAAAGTGTAGTGTAGAAGAAAGTAAAAAAAGTCGTCATGATAAGCATACCAGTCGTGATGAAGACGGAAAAAAAGTTCAAGGCCGTAAAACCGCCTCTAAGCGTTGGCCACCACGACCGCCTCCGACCGCAAACCCGCCTGCGCCTGCTTCATTGAAGCACCGGGGGCGACAGGCACAGGCCGACGCAGCCGCAGCTCGAGGAAGTGCCCGACGACGCTCCTGATCTGCTCCTCGAACCCCTGCAGCTTGAAGCCGAACACGTCCTCGGTGGCCGTGGCGTCAAAGTCGATGGGCGTCGTGCCCACGGACCCGCTGCTGCTGATGAGCTTCCTCTCGACGGCCTCGGGGAAGCTGCGCTTCGAGATCAGCTTGGCGTCGTTCCACCGCGCGCGCGTGCTGAGGATGTAGCTCCTGTTCCCGGGGACGCAGGGCAGCAGCGCCTGGACGTGGGCGCGGGCGACGTCGTCGACGTGCACCGTCGCGCCGGCGAAGGCGCACCCCCACTTCTTGCCGAGCAGGGTCGCGAGCACGACGGCGTTGGTGCCCTTGATGGCCTCGGCCGTCGAGGTGGCGATGTCGTTGCGGCCGAGGACGAAGGACGGGTGGAAGTGCACGACGTCGAACGCGGGCTTCTCGCGCGCCAGCCAGGCCTCGGCGCTCAGCAGCGCGGCGACCTTGGACGCGGCGTAGGCGGCGAACTCGCTCTCGTAGGGCTGGGGCTTGAAGCCGGCGCGCTCGTGGGGCAGGACGGCCGTCTCGCGGCGCTCGCGGCCCTCCATCTGGGCGACGGAGAGCAGGGCGACGACGGAGCTGGTGATGACGACGCGGCGGACGGTGCCGGCGCGGCGGGCGGCCTCGAGCATGCCGAGGGTGCCGCGCATGGCGGGCTGGATGAAGTATTCCTGGTGCTGCTCGGGGGGCACCGAGTCTGCCGTGGCGAGGGGCGAGGCGCTGTGGATGACGTGGGAGACGCCGCGGATGGCCTCGTCGTAGGCGCCGTCGGCGGTGATGTCTGGGACGATGGCGAAGCTGAGCCTTGCGCGGGGGAGGTTGAGGGCGAGGATCTGCGGGCGGGAGCGGAGGAAGGCCGCCTTGGCTTCTGAGCGAACGGCGCAGCGGACGGTGTGGCCGGCGCGGAGGGCGTGGAGGAGGACGCAGAAGCCAATGTGGCCTGTTGCGCCCGTGATGAGCAGGAGCTCGTCTGGGAGGATGCACAGCATGGTTGCTGTTGAGGTGTTGGTAATGTGTGTATATATGAGTGGTTGTTTGTGTAAGTGTTTGATGTTTCAAGGATGTTGTTGCGTTGACGGGAACGAGTGGAGGTTGTCCGTCAGGAAACGAGTACGACTCTGAGTAAATGTAGTCGAATTCCCGTAAATGGCTGCTTGATCAGTGATACCAAACTCTCTCAGTCTGGAAAGTGGTGCGAAGGAGGACGAGGGGAGGGTCATATATCTATTCGTGGGAGGCAAGTAGTGGGAACGCCTCTCTCCTTGGCCCCGGCTCACCCCTCCCTCAAGGCCACCGGTGTGAGACATTGAGGGTACCCCGGCTCTCCCTGGCAATTCATGTCCAGGAGCGGGTAGCAAGCACAACAAGAACTCCCGCGCCTGGAAGGAGGCGAGACCCAAATGGGGCGTGGTGACTCTCTGTGTGCTTGCGCATTGCTAGCGTCAGCCAGCTTCATCAGCCCCCTTTCTCTAAGCGCATGCCTCTCTCCTGACTGCCTGCCGTGGTGTGATGTGTTGGTCCATCGTCTAGCGAAAGTCACTGCACTGCACATGTAGGGCTGGCGTGGCTTCCCACAGCCAGAGGGTCACGCAACTCTCTTCACGCACCGCGTTCACTCGTTCGGCTAGCTGCACGAATGGTCGTACCCGACTGGTCGAGGGAGGGGTGTGTCGTGGCGCCCAACGAGCCGCACTGACGGGGGCGACCAGCATCATCCCTCCTCAGTCAGCACCAATCTGCGGGGTGAAATCGGCCAAGAAGTCTCCCATTGGGGGCAGCATAAGCCAGAGTCAAGTGATGAAGAAAAAATAGGGGAGAGCAGCATAGCCCGGCCAAGCCTGCATGGCCCAGGGGCTGTGAAGGAGATGTTCAGTTTGCTCACAACACCATACTGACTTTTCACCCGCAGTTTGATGAGTTCATGCCAACCAGTCAGTCCCTGGTGCTGTTCTTCGTCGTTCTGAAAAAGTGGCTAGACCGCAAGGTTGGAAACTGCTCGGTCTACCTTAGTCCCAGCCAAACGGGCAACGCGCAGAGACCAACCCAGACGCCAGCCATCACGGCCAGCTGAACGGCTTAGCTCCCTGTGGCGCTTCCTCGGCTGGGCCCATTGGGCATCCAAGATCCAAGTGGTCACCACACACACGACGCGACCTGCCGCAGTAAACAGTCGAGAGAGGTGTGGCGGGCCGTTCGATTGGCGATGAGGGCTGGCGGGCTTGATTCAACGGGCGGCAAGCTGAACTCTGCTTTTCTTTCTGGCCCCCCCTTTTTCCCTCGGCCGTTCGAACACCGGAACTTGAGATGGTAGTTGTGGCGACGCGCACCCTGCCACCTCTTCAAGTGAGTCAAAAGTTAATTCTTCTTCTGCTCTTCAGCTTCTCGGGCCCGTCAATAGTGTCCCATAGCCGAGAGCGCTTGGTGCCCTGTATTGGACACTTGTTCACGCCGTCACTCTCTGGCGGTCTGTAGTCTGGCGACTTCTCGTCATTGCCAACCACGTCCCCCGCAGACTTTGCCCTTCTTCGACACCGGGAGATCGGCAGTCTGGCCACCCGCACAAAGTCTCGCTACCGACAGTCTGGGCCGCCAGAAAACGCCCCCCAGGCGCATCTGCTTCCCCCCCCCCTCTTCCTCGATCCCTCAGCGTCGCACTCGAGTGGGGGGAAAAGAAAGGAATGGAGAGGCAGAGAGCGAATGAGCGGCCATGATCAGTCCAGACTGTTGTGGGCCTAATTGAGATTGTTTGGTTTGACTGCGTCGAGACACACGACCTTTCCAGGATCGTTGGGTGAGACAGCAGCGCGCCACCTCGTCTCATCATGAACGCCCCTTGGTCCAAAATAAAGCGTGTGCACAACATTGCACAACACAACACACACAAAGTCCCCGCGGAAACCAGCGCCTAGAGGTGTCATGCTTGTCAGCTGGAAGAGTCCAGGGTGAACCAGAACCAGTCGAGAGGCCAAGAGCCGTGGCACGGGCCCCTGCCTCAAGGCCACTTGGCCATGCGCTTCAGCAACTGGCCCATCTGTGCTCGTACATAAGCCTCCGTCTCAACTTGTTTGAGTTGTATTAAGGCCCGGAGTCAGACAGTGAGGGGAAAGAGGGAAGGAACAGAAAACCCCTCAGTGCGCGCCCAGGGGACCATCGCAACAGCAGCGTCAAGGGTGACACGGCGGAATAGACGTGCAGCCAGCCGTGGGCAGCTTTGGCACGTCAACCACGCATGGTCTCTCGCCAGGCCATTCGCTCTTTCGTCGCGTGGTGTGGGATGCGTTCGGAGCACGAAGGATTCCGAGCACGACCCGTCGCCAGCGATTCATGCATCTCGAGGTGTATCTCTTCGGACCGCGGAACCAGACGATGCAGTTCCGCCGAGAGGTCCTACAGTGGGTGAAGATCATGGCCGAAATGAACAGCCGCGTGAAGTTGTGCTGATCAGACTGCAGGGTGATGCTGGCTCCGACTTGCTTCCTTATTCCACCACAGCTTGCGATGCATGCAGATGCATCTGGGCGCGTCTAGGCATGCACGGCAAAGGGATGAAGGAGTGCGGGAGGAATGGCCAGCTTCAAGGGTCTATCCCATGAACTGTCGATACTCGGGGGAGTTGGGATGGGATGCACACCCTCTCGTCGACTCGGGCAGTCGATCGCCAGTGATTGCTTCTTCCCCTCACGTTCAAACACTCTGTTGGCCTTGACTCATATCAGTTTGAACCAGTCCCTGATCGACGAGAGGACGAGCTCTGGCCGCGCGTTAGAGGCTCGGCAATCGTGCCGGCGTCGCAAGACAGGAGATGTGGCGACGTGATGGGCAGCGGGGCCCAAGATTGGATTTGAGCCGGATTCTGAGTTGGTTTTTGGATCGGCGTGTCGAAGCTGGGCTGGTGCTGGACTGCCAAGGAGAGGCTCCAGGGAACGGACCGACAACACCAGGTGCAGCGACGCGCCGATACAGACCCGCCCACCCGGCCGAAAGTGGGCCCCCGAACTGTCCGTAACTTCGCCCCGGAATTTCATCCGTTTACCCCGGCGGCAAAAAAGCCGTGCGACCCGGAAGAAGCCGTGATGCGTCATCTGAAGAGATGGCAGCTTGGGGGGGTGGGATACATCCGCCGAGACCCTCGGCAGCCAGAACTGACTTTGAGACCGACGGGACCGAGTGCCATACGCAAGCAGCCTGACATCACTTCCGTGGCTTAGCTTGCGAATGTTGTCCCTTGCCAAGCATGACCCGTTGAGATTTGCTGAAGATGTCGGACGGTTATTTTTGCCTGCCATGGTGACGCACCTGACGTTTGTCGCATGCTGCTGCGGCTCGCGAGGCGGCATGTTCCGTCGCTGTCGTCGCCGTTGTCATCGTCATCGTCAACTATGCATCCAGGCATCGAAGCAGGCAGCCTGTCATGCGGTGGTCTGGTGATGGTGGACCTTGTACGCGTGGAATCTTGCGAGTCGCGGGTGACGGGCGGCATCAGCAGCGCCAACCGCAAGCCTCCCGCGTCTTGACGTGATCGACAATGGTTCCTTTTGGCGGGCGAACGATGGTGTCTCACTCTGGAGCAGGACTTTTGGGGGTGCTTGGGTGTCGGTTCGAAACCGCCCGGCCGAAAATCTCCCGACGATCTCGCATCTGTGCCCGCCTGCCGATCACGGGGTGACTCTCCTGTTGTTTTCCACTCGAGTGCGAGGCTGCGCCATTTTCCTCAAAGTGAGTTTGATCACGCTGGCAAATCATGGCGGCACTTTGACAAGCGCCACCTTGGCGTGGTGTTTTCGGACAGCAACGGCATGCCTCGGTCCCGACCGGTGGCCGGACGACAGCACCGACCAGCTCCGACCGTGTGCCGCTCCCGGGGACCGACCTCCCCACCAACCTCGCCGGCGGTGTTGTCGTCGCTCAAGCGCCCCGAGTGCCGCTGGGCGGCGGGCGTCGCTCGCCGAAACTGAGGCACAGCCACGTCCGGGAGAGCGGCCGGCGATGACGGTCGTCTCGTCATTCGCCACCTTTGTCAAACAGCACAGCCTCAGCCTCGCAGGACGCAGAGGACGTGTCGGAGCGCGTGTGCAGCATTCGAGCAAGGCTTAGAGGGCCTGGGTGTTTCGCGTGAACCGTGGTTGCTCCTCGACGTCGGCACACGTCACGTGGGTTGTGCCGCTCCAGAACGCATTTCAACCACGTACCTAAGGTAGTCAGTCAGGCGAAGGCAACGGGGTGACGGTGGGAGGATCGACGGGCCGACAATCAGGCATGGAATTGAGCGCATGCAAATTGGCGGCGTTTGAATGACGAAAACTGGGCGATGCGCTGTTCTCTGGCGAGCCCCGTGTGCCGACGCAACCTACTTGAGTCGGCAGAAGGACAGGAGAAAAAAAGGTGGCGGTCGCGAAAAACAATTCCCCACGTGCTGCTGAGTCGATATGCTTTGTGGGCGGCTGCAAGGCGAGGCTACGCGAGGCCACGCGAGTGTTCGTCACGGGGTATCCGCAATGTCATGATGGCCGGCTTTTCTTGTCGATGGCGCGTGGCCTTGCCGTCTTGGTACCTAGTGGTGAGCGCCGCTAAGCCAGACGTTGGACCCTGGGAGGGTCTGGGCCGGCCGATGGCGGGGTACACGTGCTGCGACGAGGGTTAGGTGCTGCCAGAGTGTGGTTGTGTGTCGGGGTGTGGTCGGGGCACGGGCTCAGTGAAGAGACGGAAATGATGGGATTTGCAGCGCCAAATCGCGATTGTGTGCCGACGATGCAAAAGACGATAATTGACCACTGATGGCGGTTTTGGAGGCAGCTTCCTTGCTGCAAAACTCAACTATGACGACACCGCAGTGGATCGTCGGACGAATCAGTGGGACGTGCAGCCCTTCACACTGTGCTTCCAATGGACGCACCCACGTTTTGCCTTCGTAATGTACAGTGCGTCTCACTGTCGTGCGTGGGTCTGAGGCAAGAAGTACGTCCCCACTTGGCGTCGGCACCCCTGCCAGCTCGTGCCAGCTGCAGCTTGGAAACCTGGAAGGGAAGGCACGATCGAGAGAGCATCTGGCCCTGGCAGGCTGCCTTTGTCTGGTCGCTACCTTCCTCAGCATACACTACCTACCTTAGGTACGTGCCTACCTACCGGAGGGGTCTAGACCGGGCCGCGCCGGTCCAGAGCCAGCCCAGGCCTGGCCCCGCCCACACAGGCTTCCAGCTTTGCTGTTGTACAGGTACCTTCGTCCGCGCCGGGAGGGCAGGTGCTGCCGTGCCAGCCCATCTCCCCATGGATGCTATTTTTTTCACTTTGCCATCCACCAAATCTCCGATTGTGTCCTGTCATCCGGACCGCTCTCCGCCCGCCCTCCGCCAACCCGTTGCTCGCCGCCATCATCATCATCCTACCTGAACCTGAACCTGAACCTGAACCTGAACCTGGACCTACCGCCTGCCTACCCGCCTCGACTTCTCCCTCCCCGCGGTCAACGCCAACATGCTGCCCCTCGATCCATGCTAGACGACTGCCCATTTGCCTTGGCCCGGTATCGCCACCTGTGCGAGTGCGGCCTCTTCCGTCCGCCCTTTGGGGCTGCCCGCGTACACTCCCGACCGACCGGCTGAGCGACCAAGCCCCAGGCCCTCCGAGCCCGCGAGTCCTCGACAGCCATGACTGGCCATCACTCCAAGAAACATCTCTTCGAGTCCGCTCGAGAGCGCGAGACCTTCAGGTTCGCCCCCGCCGCGCCCTGTCGCATCGCAGCCGCCCCGTGCTGACCCCGTCCCAGATATGATTCCACCTTGATTGCCGCCACCGTCAAAAACGACCCTTCCAACCTCATCCCCCCCTCCGAGCTGCGATCCTGTGCCGACTCCGCCCTCACCTCCTTCGCCCAGCTGGGTTTGTTGCGCGTCGGGGGCTCGCGCTCCCTGATCTCCCTGTTCGACAGCAAGTTCCAGTATGTCGTCGCCGAGGCCACTCCCACCCTGTCCCTCGCCCCGAATGCGACCACGGTCGACTGCGACGACGCCCAAAAGCTGTGGCTGTGCGGTACGGCTTTGCCCCGCGCCGGTCTCTGCGAACATGTCCTCGTCTCACCGGGCATCGCCTCGCACCGCGCCTCCCCCAATGACGACCTCCCCGTCTCCGTCATCGCCGACCTCGCGACCGACCCCAGATGCTGGGACATACCCCTTCACAGCGACTGGCTGCGGCCTCGCTTCTACGCCGGCGTCCCCATTCGATCTCGCAGAGGCATCAACATTGGCGTCTTTTGTGTCTTCGGCGACGTAGCCCGGGAGCTGGACCAACCCTCGCTCCAGGTAATGCGCGCCCTCTCTCGGACCATCACCGACCATCTGGACTCGATACGGACCGGCGAGAGTCACCGCAAATCAGTGAGAATGCTTCGTGGCATGGGCAGCTTTATCGAGGGCAAGACTACCATGTCCGGCTGGAGACAGGGGTCCGAAGCCGACTTTAGAGGCAGTCCCTCCATGGAGGGCGAGGGCGGTCTGAACGAGAATCAGCAACGATTGCAGGACAGACGGGACGCCGAAGCTGCTGCGGCCGACATGTCGCCAACCACGTCACCTGTCCCCAGCCCCATGGAGCTGCCCGCCAGAGGGCAGCAGCGCAGCCTGAGCCAGACTTCGGTCCCCTCCGCGTCACAATCCTCTCTGCTGAGCATTTCCTCGGCCTCAACACTGCCCAAGGCCAACGATGATTGTCGCAGAGACGATATACCCCACGTCTTCTCCAAAGCTTCCAACATAATTCGAGAGGTTGGTAATTCGAAACCTCTCTTTGACGTATTATAAATCTGATTCGTGTCTCCCAGTCCCTCGAACTAGAAGGCTCGGTTTTTCTCGATGCCAGCATTGCGTCGTTTGCTGGCCTCGCCACCAGGGTTTCGTCAAAGACATCCTCGTCTGGGCCCGCGAGTTCCTCCTCCTCGTCAAGCGGCGATGAGAAAGCTGGCCACGGTCATCGCTCACGCACCAAATTTGGAGAGGCAGACGTTCCATGCCGAGTCCTCGGCCACTCCAACTCAATGTCATCCAGCATTGATGAATTATCCTCATCTGGAAGCCACACGAGCTTTTCTGAAAGGTTTCTATCGAAGCTCTTGCGGCGATACCCAGAGGGCAAAATATTCGTCTTTGACGAGAACGGATCACTGCAATCGAGCGACTTTTCCGACGAAGACACGCCAAAGGCCATGTCTCCCAGAATCTTAGAGCAGCAGATGTTTGCCCCACCGCAGACCGAACGAGGCCACAGACGAAGGAAGCAAATTCTATCGCGCGAAAACGAGGGCAAAGTCATCATGTCGCTCTTCTCCGGCGCACGCTGTGTTGCGTTGGTCCCAATTTGGGATGCACAGAAGCAGCGCTGGTTTGCCGGCGGCTTCGTGTACACCAAAACACCTACCCGCATCCTGACGGTCGAGGGGGAGCTGAGCTATCTGAGAGCTTTCGGCGCCGTAATCATGGCAGAAGTGACTCGAGTCAACGCCAAAATCGTGGACAAGGCCAAAACCGACCTGCTGAGCTCTCTTTCCCATGAGCTTCGTTCGCCGCTCCACGGCATCATACTAGGATCGGAGCTACTTCACGACACTACCCTCGACGCCTTTCAGGGAGACGTTTTGCATAGTATCGAGACTTGTGGCCGAACGCTACTGGACACGATCGATAATCTCCTAGACTACAGCAAGATCGCCAACTTCTTGAGACCTGAGACAGGGCGACACGGCGGTTCTGGGAACGTTGCCGATCGTGGCCTCCGTGGCAACGGCAAGCAGCTCACCATAGAGGCCGGAATGATTAGTCTCGTGTCAAATGTTGACATTGACGTACTTGCCGAAGAGGTGAGCGTTCCAAGCGAGTCCTTGATGCCGCGTCTGATGTCGCCTTTCCCCTTTTATTCATTGCACCTTTTGACCCTTCCCACGTGTGACATAGTCTACTTACCTATTGCTTTTCTCCCAGGTCATTGAAAGTCTCTGTGCGGGTGTAAGTTTTCAGAAGCTTGCAATTTCAAACCTCGCGGGTGAACGACCGTCAGAGTATGCAGACACCAACGCACTGCGGCGGCTAGACGGCATGCAAGCGCTGGAGAACATGGCATCCGACATTACCGGATCAGGAGACGCTCAATTCATGATGGGTGATGTTGCTGTCACTTTTGACATTAATCCATCCACTTCATGGACCTACAGAACCGAGCCTGGCGCAATCAGGCGGATCATAATGAACGTGTTGGGCAACAGCCTCAAGTATACCAGCAAGGGTTTCGTCAACATCAACGTCCTCCAGACCGAGCCTTTCGAAGGACAGAATCCGGGCACACATGAAATTCGCATCGTGATTGCCGACTCTGGACGGGGAATGAGCGAGGACTATCTCCGTCATCACCTATTCGCGCCCTTTTACCAGGAAGACACGTTGTCCTCTGGCACAGGACTCGGACTGAGTCTTGTCAAAGAACTCGTCGTTCGACTTGGCGGTTCGATTCAAGTTCAGAGCAAGGTCGGCCACGGAACGAGGGTTACCGTCAAGCTACCACTCGAGCCAGCTATGTCGACTCCGTGGCAGACGAGCATCCAAAAGGCCCTCAACTTTGACCACTTCAGAGCTCAAGTTGCGGAGTTGAAAGGCCTCAGGGCGCGCCTGGTTGGATTTCCCACAGACTACGGGGTCAAGCCCGATTCTGAGTTGTCGGACAAGATCCTGAGCGAGGGTGCCTTGATCACAAATATCTGCCGGGAGTGGCTTGAGATGCAAGTGATTGACGACGCTGCGCAGGAGACACTGGTTCCTGATTTGGTTTTGAGCACCCAGAGGCACCTCGATCAATTGCTCTCTGAACGTCGGCAAGGTGTTGTCTCGACTCCTGTTGTCGTAGTCTGCCGTAACACTCTCATTGCCCGACAGTTGGCGACGTCGCCAAGATTCACTGGCAAGAAGGTCATCTTCGAGTTCATTTCGCAGCCGTAGGTTACCCAGCTTCCAGTAGACCTATTTGCCCGGTGAGACTGACAAATTATGATTCCAGCATCGGACCGAGAAAGCTCGCGCGGATTCTCCTTCTGAGCTTCAGGCGCTGGACGAAATTGCAGGCTTCCGTCATTCAGACTCCGACGGCCCTTTCGATGGCCAGCGCTAACAGTGACCACGCCTTCAAGTCGCCAATTCCAGACCCGCTCGCAACCCCGATGGGGAGCACGGAGGCCAACACTGACAAGACCGAATACTTTGAACCGCCCGAAAGGTCAGAAGAGACCCCAACACCCCACCAGGAGCATTTTTTTAAGAACGAAAACGCCAGCGCAGTGATGCTGCCGGAGCGACCCCTCGGACGGTCAACCCCGACACCTTCACGACCCGACCAGTTGGCAGCTCCGCCCGAGACCACGCCGGACAGGTTTCTTTTGGTTGATGACAACCCCATCAACTTGAAAATTCTCGAGTCCTACATGAAGAAGCTCGGACATGATTATACAACGGCCATGGATGGGAAGCAGGCGCTAGAGGCCTTCCGGAGCGGCGCCGGCAGGTACAGGTGCATCTTGATGGACATTTCGATGCCCGTTATGGATGGTTTCGAGGCCACGCGCGGGATTCGTGTTTTCGAGTCCCAGAAGCATTTAGCCCGGTGCCAGATCTTTGCCCTTACTGGCCTGGCATCGGCAAGCGCGCAAGAGGAGGCGTTCGCAAGCGGTATTGATCTCTTTCTGACCAAGCCGGTCAAGTTGAAGGAGTTGAGCAAGATCCTGGAGAATAGGGCTCTTGCCTGATGTATAGGCACGGATTTGCGGAGAAAAGGGGCAGGGGGTTAGATCTTTACTGGCATATATACCCACGTCACCAACGCAGGGGTGGTTCAGGCGGACTCGGCGGGAGTCATGAGACTTGGCAACATGACGAGCTACTTACCTAGATGGGAAAATTTCAAAAGATTTCATGACGAACAATGATTTACCTGGTACGTCCAAGTGCTGCCGGTACTGCTGCGGTATGATTTGGGGGCTGGACGCGACGCCAGGTTTTGGACCGCGAGAGAAACATGGCGGATTGTCACTTTGGATCAACACATTGGCCTTGAATCCCTCAGGGGGGTTAGTAGGTGCAAGTAAGCAGATTATGGAGAGGCTTGTGAGCTTTTGGTCGCGACCTATCTACCTCGACTCCCTCAACGCCAGTAAGACTTCAGTCGGGAAACGCTTTATCTAACGTAAGCGCAAAGACTCCTCCTACCCTCCGCATCGTGATTTCCCAAATCAAATTTCTTTAACGCCTGGCATACGTTTTGTGTATGTATCGCAAAATAGCTTCTTTTATGATGCCGTGCTGCAACGTAACGCCATGTAACGCCTGATGGTGCAAAGGTAGTAAGTAGCAGTAAGCCTGCGTTAAAAGTGTCCTTGTCAGTTACCGCCAGTTGAGAAATATCCTCAGTGCAGAACTTACCAATTATGCCAAGGATGGTTGACTTCGGTATTTGAGAAGGAAATCCAATGTCAGCTTTCCAAGAAGTCGACGAGTACATGTTCAAGATGATTTGGCGCGCTTGGGTTTCTTTGAAGATGGCTTGGGGGTCTCCCTGCGAACGGAATGGATCAGCTGCCATACATGGAAAAGAAAAAAAAAAGACATTTAGACCAAAACACCAAGACTCACCCATCAGAAGAGTCGTCGCGCTTCCGCTTCTGACCGTCTTCGTCTTTGGTCTTGCGGCTCTTTCTCTTGTGAAGAGGAACCCACTTCTTCTTCGTCGCGACGAGAATGCGCTTCTTTCCGGGCTCGGAGGCAGCGGCCTTCTTCCTGCCGCGGGTCGAGGGGCCAGCCCTGGAAGCAGTGGCCTTCTTCGCACCGCGGCCGGGCTTGTTCTTGTTCTGCCGCTGCGGCTTCGGCGGCTGCTTCTCCGTCTCCGAGTCTCCCTCCTCCTCACCGCCCGAGTCCTCTCTCAGGAGGACGACCTCCTCGGCCTCCTCCTCGGCCTCAGACCCGCCGCCGTCGAGGTCCATCTCGTCCTCGAGGTCCCAGATGTGCTGGTTCCGGACGGCGAAGTCGCGGTGCGGTTCGGGCACGAGGTGGCGGTTGGACCGGAACTCGATGGCGACGTTCCTGCCGAGGGCCCGCCTGCCCTCGGCGGCCCAGTCGCGGAGCTCCTTGGACGAGACCCTGATGTTGGTGACGAGGGTCCTGTAGACGGCCAGGAGGGTGAGCTTGTCGGCCTTGAAGAGGCACCTGTCGAAGCAGAAGTCCGCGAGCGTCTGCTCGTCGGCGGGGATGACGCCGGCCCTGGCGGATATGTAGAGCATCTCGGCCGTGTTTTGGCAGGCGTCGAGGCGGGCTTGGAGGTTGGGGTAGTGGGAGGCGAGGGGAGCCTGGGGGAGGCGGCGGTCCGGGGTCGGGGTCTCGCTTGATCGGGGCATCTTGGTGTGGTGAGATGTCTGCTCTGTGATGAGATACTCAAGTGCTGCGAAGGATATTGTAAGGATTATAGGAATGTACGGTGGGGTGTGAGATGTTGGTGAGGTGGTGGGGAGTAAGTTGGGTGAGAAGAGGCAGTCCTTGCCAGGAGGGAATTCAACCCTCAAAGGGCAGGGGCAGACGAGGAAATAAAGCAACGGCACTTTCCCAATTTTAGACCGATTATGTATGCGAATGTATACCCAGAAATAGAAGGAACGGACCACTCGCGGGAAACTCCCTTTGTCACGTCCCTCGAAGCAACGCTGTTGAAAGGTTGGATAGCTTATGGTTCCATGAGCCGGCACAACACTCGTCCGCTGCGTAAGAATTATTGGCGCGTTTATCTCCTGCTTCCCTCTTTCTTCCCTCTACGAGCCGAAATGTAAGAAACCTCGTAACGTTCTCAAATTATCGGAACGAAACCGCACCGAGACTCGCCGTTGCGACTACTAATACTCTACATGTCCTCCATACCCATCACCCCTTCCTCTTCTGTCTCTGTACCACAAGCAGGGGGGAAACAAATTGATCTCCATCACTTGATCTAAGTGAAAGATAAAGGTTTAATCGAAGCTTCCAAGTCCGGATTCGTATGTTAGACCCTGGTTCAAAGACGGGTGCCGGCAGATGACAAAGAACAATGGCCGCGATATGTAGTTTCTTCTCTGGGTGGGAAGGTACACTGATACAAATATCAGTCTGGTAGTGTTGTGTGACCACATGGAACAGCTCACCGGACTCTCTGATCATCAGGCTTCTCCTTTTTAATCTACGGAAAGGTCTAACCGCCGACCCCTCGTCCGATGAAGAGTCTTCGGTCTCGACTACCGCCAGAGAAACATTATCCTCGTCTTCAACAGCACATATGATGCCAGTGGCCTCCTTCAGAAAAGTTTCCTCGCCACGTCACTGCTCATTGAGTCGGGACTACGGGGACAAATCCGCCAGTCCTCGTCTTCAACCTCGGGGACGTGCCTGACGCACTTACTCTTTTTTTCTTCTCACTTTTCTCTACTAACCAAAGAGTTGTTTTACGGGTACCAGCTCCCGCTTGGCCTTAAACCTCTCATCCGGGTTTTCTTTGCTCCTATGTCGTCCACACTTTCAACTCGTGCGGGTGATGCGAAAAGCTCCAACCACGGTGCCGTAGACACCTGGAAGCCTGCTCCGTTCGCAAAATATAAGACACTTACCGAATCTGCAGTATTCCCTCGTCTTTCTGTTCTGGTTGTAGACAGAATCCTCGCAGTGCCAGGTCTAACTTCAGTCGTTGCCATAGCGAGCACACTTGCGCGAGGTCATGAGGCGCGATAAGAGCCGGGCCCACGAGTCCCGTCCTCTTTAATCATATCCGTCTATTGCACTATAAATTGCTCGTATCGAACCAAGACTCGATGATTTGCGACGTGGTTGCTACTTATTATTAGTCGGACCAGGCCTCATTGCTATACCATCTAGTCCTTGGCGATCCTCCTGTGAATCTATGGGAAGCAATAAACGCTGATAGGCACGTTTCCGAAATAGACGTTAGCAGATTTGGACTAATCACCGGTGCTTCGCTGCCGGGGGCAGAGTTCTCTTGGTTAATGGCACCGATACTGTTGTCGGGACGATGTCCGGGTGGGTCCGGTCCGGAATAGCCGGCAGGACGGACTGGTCGGGCTGGTTGGATGCCCTCTTTTCGGTGTTCACGGCCATTCCAGATGCGAGTTTTCAAAAGAACGCCAGGTAAGAGCACAGCAAAACTTCGTTCTAGCAGGGTGAGTGATATCTACCCATGGCCGAGACAGTGGACTGGATTCACGGGAAAGAGGATGTTCTGTTTCAAACTCGCGACAGAGGGCATCCACTCTCAGACCATTCTGATTCTTTATCTACCTCAAAGAATCAAGCTCTATGGAGGTCTTGTGATGGCCAACCGGCAGAGCTTCATGGCGTACCCTTACTTCTTCCGTCTTCATGATGCCCCTGGGCGTAACCAGACCACTTTCCGTGTCCTTCAGAGCTTCTTGAGATTCCTGCCATCCCGCATTAGACATGACAACAACAGAGTTCCTCCCGTAATGTGTGCCCTGTCCGTAACGCTTCGTCCTTGTCTTTCCCGTCTCGAGGGCATGCGTCTGCGACCTGCTTCGTCCGTAGCTCCTTGAACTTGATTTCAACTCGCGATACAGCATTCTCCTGTTTTTGACACGCGTTAGATACAGAAGACACAACGCTGGAACGCGGAACACTAACAAAACCGGAATCGAAACTGCCATTATGGATGCGGCGGGTTCCGTTAAGGTCCATATCGTCAAGTCGATGCGATCGTATGTGATATCGGTACTGGTCATCTTGGGCACCATGATTGCCTTGACCAAGCCACATGCACCGGCGCTGAGAGCGGTAGTCAGCGTTGAAGTTATGGAATGTTAGGGAGAGAAATTCTTACATAGCACCTAAGCTCATCGCAACAGCAACTCCAAGCCTTTCGCGGCGCCGCATCGTCGCTCCCATGAGAATCGGCCAGGGAAGGAAAGCGAGCACGAAGTCCAGGATGGCGGAGTAGTCTGCGTGAGCATTGTCAGTATCTCCACTCGAAACCGTTGATGAACTTGCGAAACTCACACGCAGCGAACAACTGGTATCTGACGAGGTGCGTCTTGTCCCAACACGTCCCGGGGACACTGCTATCCCAGACCTTCGCCAGCGGTGTGCACTTGGCAAAACCGAACATCCAAATCAGGTTCATCGTCAGGTTGATCGTCACGATGACAAAAATGAGAAAGTACTTCGTCCACTGGTTGGTGACGATTCGGTAAAGGGTGAGGGCGAACGACGATTTGCTCAATGTCGTTGCGATTATTCCAAAGGTCGCGACGAGGATCGTGAAGAGATTGATCTCCTTCTTGTTCTCGTCGCTAATGGTCCATATGTGACTGCCGAATCCAAGAGAGACGATGTAGGAATTGATAGAAACGGAAATCAACAAGGACGCCTTCATACAAGGCACAGTCAGGTTGAAAATTCAAAGATGGAGGACGGGGGCAATGAACGATCAACATACCCAAGACACAATCAGCAGGTGGTCGTCCCACCACAAGCCCCTACCTCGCCATATTTTGCAGTATATCCGTAGGAATAGAAGTATGGCGCTTGCGCCCACCAACGACCAAGTAGAGACCAGGAGTCGAGTGCCTCTTTCGTCGTCGGCCATGGTCGACCTCACGGCATGGGCCGAGTGCCACGGAATTCTGTGATCAAGCAGTGGAAAGGCAACCTCTCAAGAGTTCGACGAAAAGCGAGCCCTCAAAGTGGAGGACAACTCTGTATCCTAATAATAAGCACTCTGGTCTGACGCATTCATTCGTTTTCTTGATCAGCGTTCCAGACAGGGGGGTATCCCGGGTCCAGCAAAGGTTCCCTCCTCCGGGAGAGCCATCAGCTTAGGGGTTTTTGGGAAGATGCCACCGAAAGTTTGGCGCTATGTTCCCCTCCCGAAACCAGGGCGGAAGTTACATGTGAGTGCAAAGTGTGTGGTAGGCCAGGGCGAGCCGAGTCGTCCCAGTTAGATATGCAGAGTTCGGATGGAGGTGACACTTTCTGTCCCTTCCATGATCGGAGCCGGCTACTTAGGCGACTCGCCCGGTAGGGAGAGTCAGGAAGACGCAATTCCGAAGGGCATGGGCCGATCGGAGATTGGGTAATCACCACAGACGAAACGGCCACGTTGGGAATGCTCTCGCCCTGTTGCGCCATTGCCGGCATGCCTTGAACAGGTTGGTGTAGCGTGGCAGAAGCCAAGAATGACGGATAGTCGGAAGTCTGGAAGTCAGCGAGTCGCCACTGACGTATCTTTCCATCAGTCTTCGTTCCTATCATGCACTAGAATTCTTCTCATTGATATTATTGAACCAACGAGACTCACTGACAACACCTCATTCTTGTTTCTGTTCTATTCTGCTGAGCATGAATCCCGCTGGCATGAGGCAACAATTTCAACGCCAACGTAATCCAACCACAGTCTCGACCCTCGTTCTCTCGAAATTACACCAGGCCGAGAGATCCAACCCTGAAAACCCAGCTGGGGTAGACCCTCTAGTGCCGAACTCAAATTCTGGGGATGTGCGGGGAGAGATCCCATTCGCGCATCTGCTGAAGATTCCCCGGCAATACAAGAATCGGGGGCTTCCAGCTTCGGTTAGCCGAGGTCACGCTGCTGGTTTTTCATTAGCCGTTGACCAGCATGAAGTCAGCTGCGCCTTAAGCGTGCGCGCCGGGTGGTCTCACCATCGCCCTACTAAGCCAAAACAAGAAATGTCCCTCCGATGTGCCGTGAAAACTTGGCCGAAGACAAGACAACGAACGGTAGATAATTACGAGATGAGATTAACGGATACGAATGCAATGTGCTCTCTCCTGCATAGTGCCCATGTTCACCGGCAGCAGCAACCTCGTGGGAGCCATGCGAGTCCCTGATCTCAACAGGAGTAGAACGCAATGCACTCAGGGTCGCCAAGTGCCATTCACGGCCCCCAAGAGGTAGCGGGACGGACTCGATGTGTCATGGGGATCTAATCGATCTAGGGTTGATCGACGGAGCCACTAAAGGTCGGTAATTACTATCCCAAACGGCCACTAGCCTTGACGCCGTCGTGGCAATAGTCGCTGGGCATTGCCGGGAACCCTCTGCCGCGTAGATTTCAAGAATCAATGAGGCAATTACTGGCCATAATGTCACGATTGGCTCCCTGGCCAGCTTGGCAGCTGTGTAGGTACAAGATCTGTTTTTCCACGACTGACATGAGACACGCCGTTGCAAGCCACCACACTCTCCTTCCTTTTGACATCCAGAAGCATTCCTTCGAACGCCGTTGAAACCAGCCCAGAATGCGTCTGCACGCAGTTAAGCTTCTTCTGCCGCTTCTCTCGGGCCTGGACCTGTCCGAGTGCTACCCGGGCCACCATGACGTTTCGCCTCCCTCCGTGCGCCTCTCCAACGGGACGTACGTCGGTGTCCGGAACGAGCAGTACGCGCAGGACTTCTTCCTGGGCATCCCGTATGCGAAACCCCCCATTGGACCTCTCCGATATGCACCACCGCAGCCTCTCAATGAGTCGTTCAACGAGGCGCGGTCCGCTGCCGAGTATGGCTGGATGTGCATCGGATACGGCTCCGACACTGCGAACCTGGGCAACCCGGTCTCGGAGGATTGCTTGACCATCAACGTCGTTCGTCCAGCTGGGACGAAGCCTGGTGACAATCTCCCCGTCGGTCTTTGGGTCCACGGAGGTGTAAGTAAACTTTTTTTCTTGAAGTTGAGACGAAGCCCATCTCTGACGTTGTGTCCTAGAGCTACGTCAACGGCGGCTCCCGCGATCCGAGATACAACCTGAGCTACATCGTCGAGCAGTCCGCCAAGGAGAACAGGCCCATCATCGCGGCCTCCATCAACTACCGTCTCTCCTACTGGGGCTTCCTCTTCAGCAAGGAGCTGCAAGACGATGGAGCCGGCAACATTGGTTTCCGAGACCAGAGACTGGCGCTCCAATGGCTTCAGGAAAACATCGCTCCCTTCGGCGGCAGCCCTGACAAGGTCACCATCTGGGGCGAGTCAGCCGGCGCTCGGTCTCTGGGAATGCAGCTCATCGCCTACGACGGCAAGCACGATAACCTCTTCCGCAGCGCAATCCTCCAGAGTGGCAGCTCTGTCGCCAAGTTTGTCGGTGCCGATGCATGGCAGCCATACTTCGAGGCCCTCTTGCAGAAGACGGGATGCGCCGAGGCGAGTGACCGGTTGACCTGTTTGCGAGCACTTCCATGGGAGACTCTCAACGCCATCTTCAACGGCACGAACCCCTTGGGTGTCACTGCGCCCACGATCAGTGCCGTCGTCGACGGCGACTTCATCACCGCGCAAGCGTCTAGCCTCCTGGCGGAGGGCAAGTTCGCCCCTGTTCCGTTGCTTCTCGGCAACAACTTCGACGAGGGCACGGGATACGCCAGGCAGGGCATCAACACCACGGAGCAGTTCGAAGCCTGGCTCGCGAGCAGCTTGCAGGTAGACGCCACCCAGATCGCGGCCCTCTCCGAGTTGTACCCCGACGACCCCGCCGTCGGCATCCCCGCATCGTACCCAGACCGCCCTACCGGCACTGCGTTCGGCTCGCAGTGGAAGCGCGTCGCGGCCGTCGCGGGAGACTACCAGCAGCACAGCGGCAGGCGGCTCCTCGCCAGCTCATATGCCGATGCCGGACTTCCGGTCTACTCGTACCTCTGGAATGTCTACGTCAACGGTCTTGGACCAATTTACGGCGCCACGCACTTCCAAGAGGTGGTGTTCGTCTTCAACAACGTCAAGGGTCTGGGCTATGCCACCAATCCTTTTGGAGGGAAGCCCAAGTCGTATTTCCAGCTGGCTGATCTGATGAGCCGGATGTGGGTTTCTTTTATTCACGGTACAGACCCGAACTTGTGTGACAGGAGGAAGGGGCTGGATTGGCCTTTGTACACGCCCGACCGGCCGAACAACCTTGTCTTTGACGCCAACTACACTAGACTTGGCTACGTTGCGCGGGATAACTATAGGCAGGCGGAGATTGCTTACATGCAGGAGCATGTGTTTTAATGCTGTAGAATACCTCGGCGTATACTGGCAATGTTACACTACCTAGACAATCGAGAAAACCTTTCCTTCAATCATCAGTGATACGTTCGTGTCAAATGTCATCTTGAAGTCTGGTGAGAGCCGAAAAGGTGACTAAAGTAACGCCTATCATTTTGTAAACTCGATGGATCTGATCAGCATAGGAACCTCAAAAACATGGACGTAAAAGAAAACTGGATCGCTCTTCACAAAGCCTGGCATCACACAAGTGACATCTTCAAGATCACAACTCCCTTTTAGAATCATGACCGGCTGGCAGTGGGACACTTGTAGGCAGAAGGAAAGGGTTGGTGATCAATAATTGATGTGCATATTAGCTGCTTTTGAAATTATGTTCAGGTTACCGAAGTTACTTCATGTCTTTGGCATCGCCATTTCGCCCTCAGTGACATCTGTGATGGAGCGATAAACCTCCCCCAGCAACCCATAACCAGTGGCCCCTCTGTTAATTCTGAAGCTATTTCGGTCCGGAAACTTCAGCCTTTTGTATAGCCTTTCTGAAGAAACCGAACGTTGCCAATTGTCAATCATTTCTCCGCAAAATCAGGATTTGCTCCGGAACACCCTTTTTCTTCCCATCTAGGGACTGGCCCTTTTGCCTGATACTCCCGTCGCCTTCGCGCCCTGCTACTGTTCATAGAAGTCATCTCCAAGCTCCTTGACCTTCCTTTGCAGATCCAACCGTCCGGAATCGATCATGTCCTTGATCTGCGGATCTGTGCTCAGTTCGGCTTCCAGATATTGCTCGTAGCCTTTCCGTTCGGGCCAGTGCTTGTGGATCTCAGCACGCATCTTCGAGGGAGACATTTCGGGTCTGGGTACAGCCTTCCCTGCGTCGACTTCGTGGCTCCAGATGCCCTGGTTTGAATTTAACCAGGCCAACAGATGAGAAGGAAGGACCGTCGATTGAGAGTCAAGAGCCTGCCTAGCGTTTTGGACGAAAGTCTTGCCGCCATCGGAAATCCACTTGTGTAGGGTGCCGGCATTGACGCCGCATGTTTTGACGAGGGAAATGTAGATATCGAGGAGCATGCGGGTGTCACGAGGAGATCGGCAGCGCTTGAAGCCGTAGTCCTCCAGGGTTTGCAGGTCGCCGGGAAAATTTCCCGATACGACGGCTCTGATGAGCAGGTCGGCAGAGGCGGTTTCTTTCTTCATGAGAGTTTGTCTAGGTAGACTTCAGAGGGAGTGAAAACGGTCAGGTTCGAACTACGTGAGAGTGATTGATAGGCGACTTGTTAGTTGCTCAATGTTCCTTCCCTGTGAAGACGGACATTCCAAAGTATTGAGGCTGATGAAGAAATTGGAAAGAAGCATACTCATCTTAAATTCTGAGATGAGTCGTTGACCGGTGTGTCAGAACCAGGTAGGGGCGCCAAAGTTGTTTTCAAGCAGGTCCGTTGAAGAAAGTCTCGGGCCTGGTGGCCGATTGGATGCTTGTGGTTTTAGCGCGGCACAATATGCTGGTTCAGTTAGGTTCCAGGTTACCAGAACAGGGCTAGGCTCATGTTTGTTTCTCAGGGTGGGAGGTGTTACTCATAAGTTGTTTCCTAACGCGAAATTTCAGGAAATGGGAAACGCATGACAATCGACGCCACAATTTGACGCATTCTATGACATAGAAAAATAGTTTTACTGGCAAATATCTTCTCTCGATCTTTTCAGAACGGCTTTTGACCCGAGTAAGAATGGTACCAGTGGTACGGATGGAACGAGTTGTTCATCAGATCCTTCCGCACTTGGACCAGAAACTGGTCAACCTCTTCCGTAGACCAGCCCAGCCCCTTTGTAAAGGGGATATTCGTGATTCCTCCAAGAGAATCATAGTTTACAGCACGGCAATACTGTCCAATTGCCTTCAGGTGTAGGTCCCTCGGCCACGAGCCCACAGGCACTTTTTTGGCGTCATGGATTGCGTTGACAAAGCCAGCAGATTCAATGAGTCCGCCAAACTTCCCGCCCGCGTCGATATCGACCCCAAACTTTTCAAGTGCTTCTCTGAGATAGTCCACCGTTTTCTTGGGTGTGTACTCAGGGCTCACGGTGCCGTCGTCGCACGCGAATTCCCATACCAAGTCTTGCAGCTCGATCCAGCCGCCAGGTTTCAAGGCCCTGGTTGCGTCAGATACCATGCGCTGAGAGGTTATTGCTTAAGGAAACTCACTTATACGCCTGCGCTAACAATTTCGGCCAGTCTTTCAATGCAGGTGCCATGTTTCGGACGTGGATGTAGTCAATCGAGTTGTCGGGGTAGATCCACTCCGCCTCAACGTCGTCAACAGCAAAGTTCACGTTCGGGGGGATGAATGAGGGCTGAATGGGACTCAGGTCAAGGCCGGTGATCTCAGCCATGGGGTACTCGTCACCCACTGGCGGGAAACAAGCATGGTCAGCATTTGATTTTTGGTTGCCTTCAGGACTACCCGCAAAAACAAACACCTACTGTCGATGGCCCAAATTCCAGTGCCGGTGCCGACATCAAGAATCCTCAGGGGCTTGTCTTTGCTCAGCGGCGCGTTGTGCAGAGCCCCCTCGCAAAGGTGGACAATCATGGCGTGCTTCATGTCCTCGCGTGCTTGTTCGATATCGTCGTTCGGCAACAGGTACCGGCCTTCCTTGAACTTGTGGTAGCGGCGCTTGTTCTCGAACGTGAAGTCACGGATGCTGGAGGACAGGGAGGTTGAGGCGTTGGAGCCGTTGTCAGTGTCGGTGTCGAATTCATCTTCAGAGACTAGTGTCTCGTCAGCCTCAATGGCCGCCAGAGGCTGCTGGCCCGCTACCGAAGACTTCGTTTGCTGTTCTGCCATCTTGTAATTAGTTGTGATGACAGATGGTATGTTTGCGGGACGGGGAAGTGCTTTCCACGCCTTATGAAGGTAAGCCACCGAGGAGGTCAGAGGGGAAGGGAGGAAACAACCAACACTAGCGTCGAAATGCCCCAGTTTCCTCTTGCTTGCCTCCAGCGTCGCGGAACGCGGATTATGGAGGAAACGCCGGGGATCATGACCGGTATCGTCTTCCGGTGAAGGGCTGACCACTCAGCTTGTGGTGAGTACCATGGGGACTCGAGGAATTCAGGATCAGGCTGCGTCTCCGACGACCTCCGGAAAGCCGTTTTCTCCTGCAAACACAAGACAAACAGAGAACAGACAAGGGGTAGCAAGGCAAAGAACTGAGTATCAGCCAATAGTAGTTTGTAAATGTCCAAACTCTAGTAGGTTCCCAATTGCCAAACTCAGTCCGTATGGGGCTCGCTTCTGGGACCCTGGCTGCATCGTGGGGAAGGCGGCCAATGATCAGACTGGGTGTTCCTTGGCTGCTTATTGTCGGCGGCTGGGTTCACTTTTTATGGCGTGTAATTCGGCTGGGCGAGGGGTTCGTTGGATCATGCTCAAGACGCATTCCCGCATTGGTGTTCTCGTGCATTATCACACGGGTCCGGGCGGGCAAAGGCAGCAAAGTTCCATGTCAGCAGAACGTAATTGTAAGAGGGAGTCGAACGTTCCCGGGTTGCTCCCGTTTGATTCGGATGTTTCTGCTCCCTAGGTAGTTGAATTCCAATTGCGACTGCATGTGTTTTGAAATCCCCGAAGCAACATTTGTGCCTGCGCCAGGAATAGCCAGCCCAGTATTTTTTGGATCTTGATGAATGGGAGCTGGAGCAAGCGGTCGATATTGATTTCTCCGGCAAGCCTACTCGCTGCCGTTTTTGGGGCAGGTGCTAAGACGGTCTCTTGCATCCCCATCTGCTTTCAGGTGAAAATCTGGATTAATCCGGACTAGCAAACCTTTATAAACAACCATCGTCACCTGTTGTGAATGTGACGATTGAAGAAACTGAGCAGTGAAGCAATCACCCGAACTGCGTCAGTCCTGATCGCAGCTGAGAGACTTGCATTAGTGAGGGCGAAGGTTCATCATTGTGAACTCATTTTCAATGACTGAACAAGGCTCGAGAAGTTCATTTGACGAGAATGTCTTCTTCTCAATCAAGCTCAAGAGAACTCAGATTACGCCTCCGAGACCTCACTTCCGCATGCCAGAGCAACGCCGGCAAAGTGGGTCCAATCGGTCGGTGCCGGCAGATTTTCTGTCCCAGACTCAACCAACAATAGGCTTTTTATGCTCGGACCGGCTCCGCATATAAGTCTACCGTTGTGCCGTGCCTGTATAAAGATGGAGTTATTCGTTTGACGTAGCATCGTCGATGTCGATGCTGTTGCAAGTGTTCTAGATCCTGTCTGCGCTCCCTCCTCGGGGGGGGGGGGGGGGGGGGGGGGGGGGGGGGGGGGGGGGGGGGGGGGGGGGGGGCGGGGGGGGGGGGGGCGCGGGCGGGGGGGGCGGGGGGGGGGCGCGGGGGGGG